>VNJZ01012193.1:0-22579 GCA_008042795.1 Drosophila asahinai
GATACTTGAGTTCGAGTTGGAACTGGAGCTGAGAGCTAAGTTGGCTGTCTTTGGGAGTTAGTTCCTTCGGATCATCTTCATGTTTTTATTTATTTGTATTGTACAAAATCTTTATTTTGCATGAACTCCAGCTGGTACTTAAGGTGGTACCTCCTCGAGCAGGAACTTGAGCTCGAGCTGGAGCTCTAGCTGAGAGCTGAGCTGAACCGGTTGGATTCTCCTTAACAACAAGGGCAAAGGAGCTACCTGCATGCTCTGATTGAGCTTAATTTTATCTTTTTTATTTATTTGGATTTTTTTTCATCGGTTGGCTTTCTTCGCGTAGGGCGGTACTTTGGTTTTAATAAGCTTATTTTTATTTTTATTTAGTTTACAAAAAAAAAAAAAATTTAATCTTTATTTTGCCCGAACTTTAGCTGATACTTGAGTTCGAGTTGGAACTGGAGCTGAGAGCTAAGTTGGCTGTCTTTTGGACATAGTTCCTTCGGATCATCTTCATGTTTTTATTTATTTGTATTATACAAAATCTTTATTTTGCATGAACTCTAGCTGGTACTTAAGGTGGTACCTCCTCGAGCAGGAACTTGAGCTCGAGCTGGAGCTGTAGCTGAGAGCTGGAACTCTAGCTGATAGCTGAGCTGGTTGGATTCTCCTTAACAATAAGGGCAAAGGAGCCACCTGATTAAAAATCAATGCAAATAAAAGAAGCGCAGGCCATATTTAAGACATCATTGTAATAAGCGCTATATGGAAGCCTCTCATAATAATTGACTTTAATGAGTCCTGTATATAATTTGCAATCTGTAAGATGTTGAGGCGCTGTTGTAAATACAAAATGATTTCAGGTCTCATTTTATATCAGTTAACGAACTTTAACAGATAAAATAAACGCTTAAATCATTTTGTATTTACAACAGCGTCTGAACATCTTACAAAACGAATTTTGACTGATAAAAACAACCTGAACCCATTTAAAATAAAAAGTAAAATATTTTTTACCGGAACAATATTAATTAGAAACCCAAGAAAGTATTACAAACAAGTGGAAGTACTTGAAGGCTTCCTTTTTAGTCCAATAAGCTGTTAGTGGCTGCTCATTTTTTATATTGCTCAATGAACCGTCAATAATTGACACAGATCGACAGCTTGAAATGCAAGATAACTAAGCAATTTCCTAATCTCACTATTAAACGCAATTCTTGGCCATTTCGTGCGTTGTGTTTATGCTTGGCCAAGATGCTTGGTACATGCAAACGCTCACAAGGGGTTCCTATTTATGGCACCGATAAGATAAGCCGGGCCGCCAGCAGATATTGACGGCAGCGATTAGCCGGCCCCGATCCGGGCTAATGGGCTACTAATATGTAGATTACATCGTCTATTCTAGAGGTTTGCGAATGTAATAGGAACGGAGCCTCTTGATATCAGTCGAAGTCTAGTGCATATCGTATTGCAACTTTCATTTAATGCATGATCCGTCTCCGTCCTTTGTTTCCATTTCGTCGTCGTCTGAGTCAGCCTTGTTTTTGTGTCCGATTATTGGGCTGGGCTATGCACTCGTCTTTGTTCTTGCGGCTGATAACGAGTAAAAAAGGGGGTCTGCAGCTACAGGGGAACTTGCTTACATAGATCTTGAGATAGATGGGTTTTAGGAGCTTAAAATACGAGAAAATTTAACATAATAAAGTGTTACAAAAATATATAAAATAACAGAAACCCAATCAAAACTTTTATAAATAATGATTCAAGTATTAAATGTCAGAAAAATACGTTTCTTACAATTTTAGAAATATTTTTATTTAAAAATATAGTACAAGATAGGAAGTCTTCACTGTAAAACTCTGATAACTCGACTTCCTTATGAAATATTTGCCTCATTTCAATCCTAAACTCTGATCTCAGGCTAATTGAGAGCTCATAACGAGGGTGACATCACCGGGCGGGGATTAGACTAATTATCACGTATTATTACAGGCGGCTACTTTAGTGCGAATTACTCACCTTTTTAAGGCCAAGCCACACAAGCGCAATTTGTCCAGCTGTTTTTCTTGTTTTTGCTGCTGTGGCCTTGACTTTAGATATGCGCTTTTAATGCTTAAATTATGTATTTTAAGGCAAGCTCCCTGATGCTTAAGCTATTTGGCGTAAATATCTGCTGTAAGATAGAAAAAATACCGTTAAATAGGGCTTAATTGCAAGGGATTATTGAAATGAAATTACCTTTACCTGAATAAGCTTAGGCGTGGGCGTAGTAGGCCACTAAGCTGCTAACCGCTAACTATTTGGAAAGGCTCTTGCGTGTTGATAGGATGTCCAGCGCAGCTAGGCTAGGAAATTCCAGCGACAGGCGGTTAACTGGCGGTGGTTGTACTTTGCTGGCCTAATTGGATTAAACAATTGTTTTCGTTTTTGCTATTTTGTTTTTTTTTTATTGGCTGTGTGTGCCCGCCGTTTTAAAGTCTGATTATACCATACGCCCCGAACGGTCATACTTGGCGGAATAAATATTTTTGTGTTTTCCCATTTTTTTTAGACATTTTCCTTTGGAGTCAAGTCACCCTTACGTGTTTTCTGCGGAAAAAGCAGAGAAATTAGACAAAGCCTTCAACCGGAATTGCAGGGAAAATGTGGTGGCCAGAGCCCGTTAAGCTCATCAGCTGGTAATTTAATCCGAAGCGGGCACACTATTCTGCGGTCTCAAAAACCAAAACAAACAATTTTTTGTAGTTTCCTCTTGCTGACATTAAATAAAACAGAACCGCACTGTCGGATATAATCCAACAACATGGATGTGTAAGCGAGAGCACTTAATACCCGTTTGATGTTTATGATATTTCCATTTCAGGAAAATCTGTCGAGTTTGTCTGGAAACGTCGGAAATCATGGTCAATATATTTGATGGCATCCCAAGTAAAAGAATTTCTCTTGCGGATATGATTTCCCAGTGTACCGGCCTCCGCGTGTTTAGAGGGGATTCGTTTTCCAAAACCGTTTGCCCGACGTGCAAGCAGGATGCGATCAATGCGTATGAGATAAGACAACTATACGAAACGAGCCACCGGGTCTTCTGCCAGATGAAAAGGGATTTCCAGGGAAGCCAGGACCTGCTGGTGGAAGAAATCTGCGAAATATCAGACTCCGAGGGTACGGTGAAAAGGGAAATGAAAAGAGATCAATTCCATGGCCAAGTGAAGAACGAGCCAATTGAAGAAGACATATTTGAGGAAGATCATCTCCGTAGTTCGGACTGTGACGTCGATCAGTTCGACTTCAAAGTAAAAATTGAGGAAACAGATGATCAGCTTGATGAGGATGCTATTTACCACGAGGATAAGACGAAACACCTCCTTAAAGATATTAAACGTCCGCACAAGTGTCCACATTGCCAGAAGTCTTTTCGGGATACTAGCGGCCTCAAGCTACACATTCGAACCCATAAAAAAGAGCGGCCCTACAAGTGTTCTTACTGCGAGAAGTCTTTTTCACAAAAGGGAAATCTTAAGCTACACATCCGAACCCATACAGGAGAACGGCCTCACCAGTGTCCTCACTGCGAAATGTCTTTTGCTCTAACTAGCACTCTTCAGAAACACATCCGAACCCACACAGGAGAGCGGCCTTACAAGTGTACCCACTGCGAGAAGACCTTTTCACATATCGCTCCTCGTCAGACACACATCCGAACCCACACAGGAGAACGGCCTTATAAGTGTACTCACTGCCAAAAGACATTTTCACAAAACCGACATCTTAAGGACCACATCCGAACCCACACAGGAGAACGCCCTTACAGCTGTACCCAGTGCCAAATGTCTTTTGCACTAAAAAGCACTCTTCAGAAACACATCCGAACTCACACAGGAGAACGGCCTTACAATTGTTCTCAGAAGTCCTGCAAGAAGTCTTTTACACGAATTGACAGTCTTCTGGAGCACGTCCGAACCCATACTGGAGAACGGCCTTACAAGTGTTCCCACTGCGAGAAGGGGTTTCAATTAAAGCGCTATCTTAAGCTACACATTCGAACCCACACAAAATGATTCGGGTGCGTAAACTCAAATTTGAAAGAATTAAAGTTAATTATTAAACACATTTGACAGTTTATAAGTATTTGAAATATTTACAACAATAAATATGTAAAAGTGTAGATGGTTGCATCAAAGTACTCAAAATATACAAATTAATTAAGCATAGCTGATGTTAATCATTTTTGCACTCATAAATTGTCAAGTTTGTGTTATTGTTGCATTAGAATTCTAGTTTGTTTCCTCTTAATCACTAAACCAAACAAAAAGAAAACTAAAAAAAGTGAATTTTTATTTTCAGATATGAATCAAATAAAAAAAAGCATGAAATTTATTTTTTATGCCATGCCATATTGTATGTTTATTCGTGTGAGAAGCGGGCACACTATTCTGTGGTCGGCAAAAACCAAAATAAACAATTGTTGAATATGTAGAAAAGCCAACGCTTAAAAAAAATAACTCCATTGCAAAATAAAGACCCTGATGTAGAAAATGTGAGCAAGAATACTTGATATTCTTAAAAAAAAACGTGGTTTTGATAATGCAATTTCAGGGAAATCTGTCGAGTTTGTCTGGAATCGTCGGAACGCATGGTCAACATTTTTGAATGCATCCCAGATAAAGGAATTTCTGTTGCGGATATGATTTCCCAGCCTTCGCGTGTTTAGAGGGGATTCGTTTTCCAAAACCGTATGCCCGATATGCAAGCAGGATGCGATCAATGCGTATGAGATAAGACAACTATACGAAACGAGCCACCGGGTCTTCTGCCAGTTGAAAAGGGATTTCCAGGGAGGCCAGGACCTGCTGGTGGAAGAAATCTGCGAAATATCCGACTCCGAGGGCACGGGAACTGAAAAGGCTCATTTCGAACTGAAAAAGGAAGGAATCGGAAAAGACTCGGTAGAAAAAAAAGTATCGGAATTAAATGGGTTCCATGGTCAAGTGAAGAACGAACCAATTGAAGAAGACATATTCGAAGAAGATCACCTGTATATTTCGGACTGTGACGTCGACTTGAATGTCAAAAGTGAGGAATTCAAAGATTATGAGGATACTATGGATCATAGCGAAAAGGTGAAACACCACTGTTCCCACTGTCAGAAGTCTTTTCCACAAATCGAGGCCCTGCAGATACACATACGAACCCACACAGGAGACCGCCCTTACAAGTGTTCTTACTGCGAAAAGTTTTTTTTCACGAAATCAATATCTTCAGAACCATATCCGAACACACACAGGAGAACGGCCATACAAGTGTTCTCACTGCCAAAAGTCTTTTTCACTAACTAGCAAGCTTACGAAACACATCAGAACTCACACAGGAGATCGCCCTTACAAGTGTTCTCACTGCAAAAAGTCTTTTCCCCTAGAAGGCACTCTTCAGAAACACATCCGAATTCACACAGGAGAGCGGCCTTATAAGTGTACCCACTGCGAGAAGACGTTTTCACATATTTCTAATCGTCAGACACACCTCCGAACCCACACAGGAGAACGGCCTTATAAGTGTACTCACTGCAAAAAGACTTTTTCACAAAACCAAGTTCTTAAGGACCACATCCGAACCCACACAGGAGACCGCCCTTACAAGTGTTCTTACTGCGAAAAGTTTTTTTCACGAAATCAATATCTTCAGAACCATATCCGAACACACACAGGAGAACGGCCATACAAGTGTTCTCACTGCCAAAAGTCTTTTTCACTAACTAGCACGCTTACGAAACACATCAGAACTCACACAGGAGATCGCCCTTACAAGTGTTCTCACTGCAAAAAGTCTTTTCCCCTAGGAAGCACTCTTCAGAAACACATCCGAATTCACACAGGAGAGCGGCCTTATAAGTGTACCCACTGCGAGAAGACGTTTTCACATATTTCTAATCGTCAGACACACCTCCGAACCCACACAGGAGAACGGCCTTATAAGTGTACTCACTGCAAAAAGACTTTTTCACAAAACCAAGTTCTTAAGGACCACATCCGAACCCACACAGGAGAACGCCCTTACAAGTGTTCCCAGTGCCAGACGACTTTTTCACACAACCAAAGTCTTCAGAAACACATCAAAGCCCACACAGAAGAACGTCTTTACAAGTGTTCCCATTGCCAAAAGACTTATTCAAAAAAATGGAATCTTCAGCGACATCTCAAGATACACACAAAAGAACGAACTTAGTGCCGTTCATTTGTCAAATTCTTCTCAAAATAACATAGTCATATTCATTATGTGATCCTGCATTTCGAAAAATGTAAGTCGGTGCTTTTTACAAATGTACAAAACCAATTCGCCAACTGTCAAAGCGCTAGCGCTGCCACACTGCTCGTAGAAAAACCGTCCCTTTTTGCACATGATATTGGAATACAACATTTTAGAGATAAGCTACGAGAAAATACACGTCATAATTTTTCAACGCTGAGGTGGAATGTGGTTTTTACAATTTTAATTTTTTTAAGCCATTTCTAGCTATTTTGTTTTCTTAATTTAGCTATTCTAGCCGATGAACTTCTGGCAACGCTGGCTGGCCACCGGGCTGGCAACCCTGGCAAGCCGGCAGCCAATCAGGGCGTCCCACGAGCACAGCGACAACTACAACATTTTTGCCAGCATTTAAGTTTCATTTATTTCGGAAAAACAGCATGAATTACTGCCATTGAGCGAGACACATCAATAGCAAACAGGAAAATGCAGGTGATTAAGTACGTGGTGCTGGTTCAGCTGGCCCTGCTGCTCGTGGACGAGGCGCTGGCCGGTCGGGACTTCTACAAAATTCTGAACGTGAAGCGCAACGCCAACACGAACGAAATCAAGAAGGCGTACCGCCGCCTGGCCAAGGAGCTGCATCCGGACAAGAACAAGGATGACCCGGAGGCCTCGACCAAGTTCCAGGACCTGGGCGCCGCCTACGAAGTGCTGTCCAACGCCGACAAGCGCAAGACCTACGATCGCTGCGGCGAGGAGTGCCTGAAGAAGGAGGGCATGATGGATCATGGCGGTGATCCCTTCTCCAGCTTCTTCGGTGACTTTGGCTTCCACTTCGGCAACGGTGATCCGCACCAGCAGGACACACCGCGCGGCGCGGACATTGTCATGAACATGTACGTGTCGCTGGAGGAGCTCTACTCCGGCAACTTTGTGGAGATCGTGCGCAACAAGCCCGTGATGAAGCCCGCCTCGGGCACCCGCAAGTGCAACTGTCGCCAGGAGATGGTCACCCGCAACTTGGGTCCGGGCCGCTTCCAGATGATCCAGCAAACCGTGTGCGACGAGTGCCCCAACGTGAAGCTCGTCAACGAAGAGCGCACCCTCGAAATCGAGGTGGAGCAGGGCATGGTCGATGGCCAGGAAACACGGTTCGTGGCCGAGGGTGAACCGCACATCGATGGCGAGCCGGGCGATCTCATTGTGCGCGTCCAACAGATGCCCCATCCGCGCTTCCTTCGCAAGGAGGATGATCTCTACACCAATGTCACCATCAGCCTGCAAGACGCCCTCGTCGGCTTCTCCATGGAGATCAAGCACCTGGACGGCCATCTGGTGCCCATTACGAGAGAGAAGATTACGTGGCCGGGCGCTAGGATCCGCAAGAAGGGCGAGGGCATGCCCAACTTTGAGAACAACAACCTCACGGGTAATCTGTACATCACCTTCGACGTGGAGTTCCCGAAGAAGGAGCTAACGGAGGAGGACAAGGAAGGTGAGTGTTTCTTTAAGGATTTACTGATCAGAATTGCCTGATTTCATTGAAATCTTTATGACTCATCATCTCTTAATCTATAAATTATTAATTTTGGTTTTCTCCCATTTTAGCGCTCAAGAAAATACTCGACCAATCGTCCATCAATCGCATCTACAATGGACTGTGAAGCTCCCATGCTCGCCGGCTGTACTCTAGTATTTAAAATGCCTAGCTGGGGCGGTTTCGGTGTCGGATTCGATCTGGAAACGCCCCCCAATTCAAGCAACGACTTTGTTCAAAAAAGTTGTGCGTTAAAAACCAATTTAATTTTAGTTTAGAATTTTGTAAAATAGATAAAAAGGAAAGAAAAAAGAACTACTGGCGGTTCCTGGCCCCCACAAAAGGAATTGCAAGACGAACAAGCAACCACCACAAAATAAAAGAGTTTTCAATGACAAACAACTTGGGTCTATTTCATTTGTTCTGGTTTTTATTAAAATAAGAAATTAATAAATAATTAAAAGGGTTTCATATCCTTTCCATTAATCGGCTTATCGATAAATTAGCCCGGAAGCAGCTCTGCAAACAGCTGGCTTTAGCTGGCGCAGGACAACGGTAAAAAGAGAGGGTGAGGGAGAGGAGAGAGAGCAAAGGAAGTGGCGAAAGTTCGCTTTCAGAGAGCGTAGAAATTTTCATCAGTGCGGACGTAGGACAAGCTCAGTCAGTCAGGCTTCTATTTTTTTACAGCAAGCAAAACCGAAACCCATAAAAACCAATCACTGGAGCAACTCTAAACTATTTTCACTGGACTGCCTTACAACCCTAAAAAGCACCGTTAGCTGAACATAACCTAGAAAATCAAAGGGAAAACATTCCAAGGAATTCCTTTCACCTGAGGCCCACAACAACAACAACATCGACAACAAATACATAGTATGAATGTCGCCTAAATATCATCATTTCGAGGTGAGTCGAGGGAGCTCCCTTAGCTCCTCGGAGGGGTTCCCTTGGAACTCCCATTTCCCCGGGTCCTGGCTTTCCCGTGCTCCGCGAAGACGCAACCGCCACTCTCTTTCCTTTTTTTTTACTATCGATTTTCTGCGGGGTTGTCCCTTCAACTTTAAGTGACCCAAAAAAATACAAGGGAGCAAGGGAGCAAGGCAGGGCAGGGTGGTTTTAGGTCAGCCGCCAAAGTTGCGTGTTTCGTGGCGGCGGCAAGGGCTCATCTATCCGCATTTTATGCCAAATTAAAATCAGGCATAAAAACACACATTCCATTTCCAGATTGCACTGGTCTACTTTCTGCTGCTGATACCATGGCCGCCGACGAATGTACTCAGGATCCTCTGTTCGCGAGATAACAGCCGGCTGGTGCGCAAGATAGTGCGCTCCAAGTGGACACCTATTTTGGACAAGCATCAGGTGAGTTCAAGTCCTTAAAATTTAGTGGGAAAAGTATAATTAATTATTGCCTTTTCGGTTTGCCAGGTGAAGCTACCCCTCGAGTGCCCGCTGCATCCTTTCCGGGATGTGTTTGCCCCCAGACAGGATGCCAAGCAAAGGGATCGACCCACTCAGTGGACGTGTAGGAAATGTGGCAAGAGCTTCTACCAGGAGAAGCACTTGGATCTACACTTTGAAACGCGCCACAAGGGTATCATCAATGAGGTAAGGATATAGGTAGGATTTATTCAGAAAAGCTTTGCCTCTGGTGAATTTTTAAAATATTTTAATAATTGTATAGTGTTTGGCATAGTTTTTTAACTTATTGAATACAATGACCTACAGCTTTCTTTTAACAGTTTTAATATTTTTATTTATTTTCCCATTTAAATTGAATTTAATTAAAATATAACTTCCCTTTGTGGACAGGCTGAGGATGCCGTTTGCCTGGCCGACTTCTGCGACATCATGCGCTGCGAGGTGTTCGAGACGGAGGACGCGTCGAGCCTGAAGTTCGGGGACCAGCACATTATCACGGACATCGAGGTCTGGGGCGACTCCCTGGGCCAGAACTCCGCGTTGGCCAAAGCAAATGCCGCCTACTTGAGCTTAATACCAAGGTGAGTCCTTGTCCTGTCCTGGAATTATTTATTTAACTCTCTTTTGCTTTTGCAGAACTTCCACATTGGGTGCCTCGCGTGCCGCCAAAGTACAAAACCGTCAATTACTCCAAGACAAGCCAAGCAGCCAGGCCAGCAGCAAGCAGGATCAGTCGCCGGCAGGTGAGCGAACACATCCCCATTCCCATCACCAGAACTCCCACCACCTCCCTCGAGAGCGTCCATCCACCACAGCCAATCCCCTTCGCCTAGATGCATCATCGCCGGAGGACGGATCGGCGGCCAGGCCCAAGTCGGCGGGCGAGAAGCTCCTTCACAAGCTCAAGGAGCTGGGCAAGGCGCACCTGAAGGCCGCCGCTGCCGAGCCAGAGGCGGCCAGCAGCAGGCAGAACGAGACGGACGACGACGAGGAGGAGGAGGAGGGCAGCGGACATGCCGAGGGCAGTGCCCAGTCCGCGGATCCGGCCAAAATGGAGGAGGGATCGGGTGCCAATGGGAATGGCAACAAGGCCAGGGCCAACTGCAAGCCGGAGGAGCTGAGCAAGCTGAAGACCCGCTGCGAGCTGCTGCTAAGGAGCTGCATAGGTGGCTTGCTGTTGTCCATGTCGGATCAGGCCTTCAAGGAGATGGAAGGTGGGTTTTGGAAGCTATTTTTGAATCATTTAATTAAAAGTTTAATAATCTTAACACTTTCTTCCCCTCAGAGGAGATGAACAAGGCCGTGTGCTGGTATCTGACCTGCGACCGCTACTGGGAGGATGGACCCCTGGAGCCCCGCGCCTTCCCCTGGGGCCTGATCGTGATCCTGATCTTCGTGCTGTCCACGGGCATCTGCTTCTGCTACTACATCATCTGGATTCTGTTCGAGTAAGTGTGAGCCTTGTGTGCCGGGCCCAGTGGCCCCGTGGTCCTCCCATTGAGATTGAGCGAACATAAGTCATCTGTTTCAGCTCCGAAGAGACGACAATCAACGCCAACCACTACTACGGCCAGGGAGCTATCGGCGGCGGCGGGAGCATCTACATGCCCGGAGCAGCAGTGGGTCATCACTACCATGTGGACTATGCCACGCGGCACGACCTCGACCTGGACGCCGGCGGGATAGCTGGTCAGCAGCAGCAGCAGCAGCAGCAGCAACTGCTACAGGAGCAGCAGTACTACTACCAGCAGCAGCAACAGCAGCAGCAGCAGGCGGCCGCTTCCGCCAGGGATTTGTATCCGGATCCGGTGCAGTACCATCGGCACAGTCCGCGGCACTACATCGGCGATCAGCGTCCGGTGGGTCCAGTGGGCACACCCACCCAAGGGGGCGTGCGCACCAGCTCCTCCAACGCCAACACGCCGTTGCATCACCGCCAGCACCCGGGTCATCCACCCCACCTGCAGCATCGTCACTCGACGAGCCTGGCCTACCCACAGGACATTTTAGACCGACGCGACTATACAAGTAGCTCCTCGCGCCCCATCGCCACCAGCGTGGTGGCTGGTTCAGGATCGGTGTCAGCAGCAGCAGCAGCGGCGGCTGGAGGATCGGGAGCTCCTGGCGGCGACGCCCAGCAGCGGCACTACAACACGCACCCGCGGCCGCTGGAGACGAGGCATCGCCATGTGGGCTCCTCGCAGCAATCCCTACGTGCCTCCGCCTCCACGCACGAGATTGTGCAGCAGGAGGCGGGCCTGGGTCAGAACGAGCACTACATCTATGTGACCTATCCGCCGGACCTCAAGAAGCGCTACTTCGAGTAGTAGTCGCCGACAGCCGAGCAGGTTGGATGCTTCAGTGGATCGTACTATGGAGACTGTGTTGTGGAAGAGCCTTCGGAAGAGAGAGATCGAGAGTTGCAGAGAGACCAAAGAGCCCTCGGAAGGAGAGCCAAGAAACGAAACCAAAGCCAGAGATCAGGATGTTTGATCTGGAGGAGTTATAGAGAACGATGGAGCGGTGGAGACGGAGGACTGGCCGCCAACCTAAACCCAAAAAAGTTGGTTTTTTACTTTTAGCCTGCAAATTCTAGATTTGTGAACTGTGCTGTTCTTTTTTAATTCTACAAAATAAATTGCAATATTTCTGTACAATAGAAAAGGTGGAGAGTTTTTGCATTCGCGGTAATGGGAATTGTTAATAGTAATTCAAGGAATATGGTATATTATATTTCAAGGAAACTTTTTGTTTTATTTTAGCGTTTTTAGGCTTTAATTAGTTTTTGAATATCTTTATTACTTGAAATGTTTACCAAAATCTCTTTGCAATTAAAATCCTTTAAAAAGTTGCTTAAAAGTATGCATTAAAATATTTCTGTCACAGATACAGGATATTTTGCATTTGTAGCATAATTTTGGGCATATTTTCAATTGATTTCCAAAGCAAAGTTTTTTTGGCACCCCTGATAATAAAGATATTAAAACAATATATTTTAAATAAATTTTTCTATTATATGTAAATAAGGTATTCCACATATGTATTAATCTTTGATCCTATTCATCCCTTTAAGCTTTGATTATTTTCATAATATTTTATTCAGTATCAGGGGTGCCACAGACATATATTTTGTTTTGAAATCCTTTAAAAGGGTGCCTAAAAATATGCAATATATTATTTTCTCTCACAAATAAAGGTGATTTTTATTTGTATAGCATACTTTTGGGCATATTTTCAAGGCGGAGATTTTTGTGACATTCCCTGATACTAAATTTAAATTTAATTTAAATATAACATTTTAAATAGAGATTTCTTGTTTGAAAATGTAATTCTTGATTAGCTTTATGATAATAACAACCAGATTTGTATATAGATTATATTACTTACTTTGATTTCTGTTACAAAACCATTTAAAAATCAATAAAAAACCCAAAAGTTACAGATTAACATTTACATAAAACATTTATTTCTCATTATTCTTTTGTTTACTATTTCGTATATCATTTCTTTTGTTTGTTTGGTTTTTGCTCAAAGACACTCACATTGATATAGTCACAAATCTTAACGCTAGGGTACAGTGAAAACCTTCCGATATACAAGAGTAGAGCTAGAAAATACATACAGATATTCATGGAGGAATGTGGAGAGTGTGAGAAAAGAGGGGGGCATGTATGTACATATTGCGCAATAAATATTAATCGTTACGGCTAAACACTAGTTACTACATTTAGTGGGCTAGCTCTTGCATTTTGCTTCTTTTGTACTAAAATTAAGCGTATTATTTAGTATTAAACGAATTACAAATTACAATCGAAAGAACGTACACTTAGAGATTAGATAGTATTTTCTTTTTTCGCTTGGTGTATAGTTTACTAAAAGTTGGTCCTTTGGAATGTGTTACGAGAGAGCGAAAAGACATCTAGGTGGTTTCGATTATAAGATTAGATTACTTAGTTTCAGATTCGACTAACACTAAAAAACCAGCACCAGCGCAAAGTCTGTTCCACAGTTGGCCAATGCCCTTGGATTTTGATTTGTATTTTTTCTTAAATTCCGCATCCGCCGTTTTCCTTATGTAAGCGTTGAGAATTGTTGAGAATTCTTTAAGGTCACCATGCCGAATGCGATTATATATGCCTTGAAGATCGGCCTGGATCAATTCGGGATGGCCTTGTGCCACGGAACCCTGGTGCCTTTGGTTGTTATGTATATGGGAATGGGGGCTAAAGCTTAACAATCGTGCTAACAAATTGCTCTAGGAACCTAACAATGAAGAATTTGCACTAAAAGATAAAACAAACAAACTAACAAAGTCTTCGGCTTCTAACAGATCGAACGATTCCAACAGATATATCTTTACTTTTTGGTCTAGGCTGCATTTGGTGGCAATATTTAATATTTATAAAAAACAAATTTAAACTAAGCGGGCTAAAGCGGGGGACCCTTGGGTTTTGGCCCTCAATGAAGGCCGAGGCGGGCACGCAACCGATTTTTGTAAATGTATATATATGTATCTGGCCTGACCTCTGGCCAAAAGCATTTTAAAATGAACGACTAAAACGCTGATACATTAGAAGATAACATATATATACTACATATATATCTCGTTAATTGCACGCGACTCGAACTCCCCGACTTTGGCCCCCGAAATGAACCCCTTCTCCCCTGCTGCTTACTCAGGCTTAACCCCATCATCGAGATTCGAATTCGCGCATTCCAGATAAACACGACATTTTCCATGTAAATATTGCACAGATATCTAAAATATACTCGTCTATATATATATATATGGTACTCTTTCTATCGTAAGTATCGTAAAAGTTATTAAAAATTATGATTGGCCTAAAAACAACGCTCTCTATGTTATATTCCATTTCCTAAAACAAATCCAAATATTATTAAAAAAACAAAGTCTTGAGATTCTGGTAAAAGTGTAGCTGCTGTGTGTGTGTCCAACTAAGAAAGCCTCACACATCTGATCCTGTCCAGGGACCAGAAATATCTTTGGTAGAAGCTGGTATCCTAGGTGACCCGGCGAGGTCGCTTCCTGCCCGCCCGCTGGCGCTTGTACTTCCGCAGGACGCGATGGGCGTGGTAGAAGCGGCTGATCCGACTCTGGACGTACTTCCCATGGAGATACTTGAGCAATTGGCGGCGATCTTGCTGAGGATCGGACTTCTCGTCGCGGATGATCTCCTCGTGGTGGATCAGGGGCGTGCTGGCATCGAACTCGGGCTGTGGCTCCGCCAGCAGCTGGATGAGCTGCAGGGTGTTGACCTGCTCGGCCTCCTCGGGGTTCACCTGAACGAGATTAACCTGTTCATCGCCATCCTCCATCTCCTGATCCTCGCTGGCCACCACACCCAGGATATTCTCGTTCATGTCGCACTGCACCACATAGAGATCGCTGCTGGAGTCGAAGATCTCGGCCAGATTGATGAGCAGCACATCCTGGCCATTGTGATCGGGCTCCTCTTCGTTCTCCTTGCCCTCGAAGTCCTCCGGGTCGGAGGCCACGCCTATTTGCTGGTACATCTCCGCCAGAGCCTCCTCCACGCTCAATTCCCGAGCGGGATTGCTGACCCTCGGTGGTGATGCACTCTCTCTTACGACTACTAACTCTTCTGTCTTTAAGGAACTATTTAAGGCAATCTTACTAAGGTCACTTAGCTTTGGTACGCTGGCGAGGCGGGAGCTGCTCGCGTTCTCCTCGCTGTCGCTCTCCAGGATCTGCTTTAGTTTGGCAATATCATCCTCTCCTCCTTCAGCAGACTCCTCCAGGGTCATCTCTGTTTTGGTCATCTCCGGGGGCGACTGGTCTCGCATGGGTTCTTCCTGTTTCGTTTGTGATTGGGAAAGTTCCCTTTCCAGGGCGGCCAGCTCATTGAAGTCGCTCTCCTCGGCCGCCGAAGAGCTCGCGGAGCTGCTGCTGCTGCTGCTGTCGGAGCTACAGCTGCTGGGGGAGACCACTTCCTCGTGGCTGGTCGTACTGCTAGAATCATCGTCCGAGCTGGAGTCGCTGGAACTCGAGCTTGACGAGGATGAGGAGGATGATGAAATGATTATTTTAATCACGGGCTTGGCTGGCTCTGGCTCTGGCTCTGCAGTGGCTTTAACCTCGTCCTCCATGTTGTGTCTCAGCCAGGCTTGTATCTGCTCCTCTTTGTTGGGAGTAGCTGCCTCTGTTGTAGCTTCAGTTTCAGGCTCCTCCTGTTCATCTGGCTCTACTCTCAGCTTTATTTTTGGCGACAAATTCGTGTTCTCGATGTCATCGAATCCCTTGAAGCTTGACTGCAGCTCCAGGGACTTGATGGTGTCCAGACTCTGTTCTTCCAGATGCAACACTCCACGAACCTCCTCTTCAGTCTTCTCCTTGTAGCTGTAACCGCTCTTGATGACCGTCTCCCGGTTGGTGGCACTCAGCAGGCTGCTGCGGAACTCCAAGGAGTTCAGGGCGGAGACACTCAGCCCCTTGAGACTGGGCGGATTACGCAGTTCCGGGCCGGGTATGTACTTCTTTATCAGCCTCTTGATGAAGGGCAGGCGATGCTCCTTGTGGCGGGTCAACTGCTTCCTAACCAGCAGTTGTCGGAGCTCCCTGGTCCGGCTGTAGGCGGATCGTTTCCTAAGGAGTTTCAGGGCCTTGAAGTAGTGACGATACTTGATCTTGGGACTCTCAAACTCAAGGATCTTTAGCATCTTGATGCGGTTGCGTCGCTTCTTGGCGAGGAGCTTTTGACTGGCCCTGGCCGAGGCTTTTGGCGAAAGGACCTTAACGGTGGGACTTTGGGTCACCTCTTCCATCTGTCGCACTTCCTCCTCCTCCTTCTTCCCTTCGAGGGTCTCCTGCGGCTCAGTGGTCCGGCGCTTCCTCTTGTAGAACTTAAATCGCTTGGGGTTCTCTCTGTATTCACCCTCATCCTGGGGATTCGCATCCTCCGCCTCGCTCTCAGAGCCCT
This sequence comes from Drosophila asahinai, assembly GCA_008042795.1. NCBI lineage: Eukaryota > Metazoa > Arthropoda > Insecta > Diptera > Drosophilidae > Drosophila > Drosophila asahinai. The sequence continues at coordinate 16,147 of VNJZ01012193.1, forward strand.
CGATCTTGTGGATGAAGGTCTCGTACTCCTTGGCAAAGGTGGATTCATTCGAGTTCGAGCTGTTGTTCTGATCAAAGTCCAGGACAGGAGCAGCTTGGGCTACATTGCCAAAGTTCTCAGAGTTGTTACTGAGTATAGGACTGGGCAGAGGAAGGGCAGGAGGCGCTGGCTGTTGTTGGCTTCCAATCAGAGGAACTGTTTCGGGCTGTCGCAGGATCTCCGCCAGGGCATCGCTATCGTTCACCGGCTGCTCGGCAGCACAGGTCTTAAGACGCAGCTCATCCAGCTCCTTCTCCACATCGAAGCTGCCAAAGGAATCGTCCACATTGGCCGTGGCCACGGGCGCAATCCCGCTCCCATTGGCCTTCTCAATGTCTATGATGATGTCGGGCAGGTTCATGCCCTGATGATCCACCACAGCCGTGGCCTGGGGTCCCGTTGGCGGCAGAGAATCGTACATAAAGTTGGCCGACGTGTTGGGCACGGGTGCCACCACAGCAATGGCCGGTGGCTCCATCTCCAGGACGGCGGCAGCCTCGTCCTCATCGTCCACCTTCCAGGTGGAGAGAAAGTCGCGAATGTTATTGGACTGAGCGTTGGAGGCGGCGGCGGCGGCAGCGGCCGCCTTCGAGGAGTCCACACTGTAGCTCAGGTTGGAGGCGGCCGTGGCATGGAGATTGTAGCCCACATAGCTGTCCACGTGGGCGTCGAGATTGGTCAGAGGACCTGCGCCATTTCCTCCCTGTCCCAGGTAACAATTCGCCGACGCGGACGAGGAGGAACCAACCAGAGCGGATCTCTTGCGGTAATCCGCATATGGTTGGCTTCGCAACGATTGCTGGGGCGGCATCGACTGGTTCACATAGCTGTCCAGACTGTTGAGACTGAGATCGTTGTAGTAGCCCCCACTGCCGGGATCCATGGCCATGCCCATGCCCACTCCGATTCCCATGCCCATGCCACCCATGCCACCCATTCCGCCCATTCCCAGGCCCAAGGGCGGCACATACCGCTGGCTGCTCATGTTATTCGATGTCGAGGATCCGGGTGGCGGCTGCGGGTGGTTGTAGCCGTAGCCCAGTTGCGTGGGCGTGGACTCGTAGGGGGCGTGGCTCACGTACATGTCCGTAGGATGCTTGAGCTTCATGGGAGCGGCGGAGGAGCCACCGCCAGGATATTGCGACTGTCCTTGTGGCACGCTTCCAGTTGTGGCATAGGAGCCGTAACCATTGCTCCTCGGGTAGTAGCAGGTCTGCTGGTTCAAGGCATAGCCCTGGGAGCAGCAGTTCTGGCGGGGATTCGCTGGCGGGTTCTCCGTGCCCGACCACAAATTCCTGCCGGCGTAGGACTGCGTGATTGTGGGTCCTGCATAAGGATTGCTGGCATAGGGCGTGACTCCGGTGCCTCCGTACTTATCGTACTTCGTGGAGCCGTAGTAAAGGTCACTGTTCGAGGTTCCATGGCCGGGTCCTGGTCCGGGGCCAGGTCCTGGATGTGGGTGATGATACGAGCTGTTGACCACCGGCGCCTGCGGCAGGGATCTGCAGTTGGGCGGATTGTATGCCTCCACGCCCCAGTGGCAGTTGCTTCCGGTCTTCCTGTACCCCGGCTCGGGTCCCAAGTCCGCCGGATTGTACATGGGAAGTCCACCGTTCGGCGAATACATGGACATGGGCATCCCGTACTTGTCGTAGTACTGAGCAGAGCTGGCACCCGCCAGATTACTGGCCACTCCGCCGCCGCCGCCGCCTCCTGGCACGGAGCTGCCTCCTCCCCCAGCTCCCCCGTAGACCGCAGTTGGAGGCATGGCCTGGTAGCTTCTGCTGGGCTTGATGGCCGCATAGTTCGGCTCCAGCTGGGTGAGCTGAGGCTGCGACTGCTGAGGCAGCGGCATCTGGGCCTGCTTCTGGGTTCCAGGATTAAGGGGTAGTCCGTGGTTGTACGGCGAAGGATTGCTCGGGACCTGATTGCTCGGCATCATCGACTGCGCCGACGCCTGGACGGGCATCTTGTACTTGTACGGATCGTACATGGGATTCGATTGGGTCATATAGCCGCCGGATCCTCCTGCTCCGCCGGACAGGGGCTGGGCGTAGAAGGGCGTGGCCGTGGCTTGCGGCTTCACACCCGTACTTCCGCCGCTGCCGCCAACATGGGAACTTCCTGCTCCTCCTCCTCCGTACTTGGGCATTGTGCTGGGCGCCAACTTTTCGTAGCTCCTTCCCGTCACCGGGTACGTATTCCCGGAGAGCTGCTGCCCGCCACTGTACGCATTGTACGGCGTTCCACTGTAGTTATAGGCGGGATCCAGGGGCAAGGAGTTACTGTACCCATAGTTTTGGTGGTAATAGTGACCGGGACTCGGCTGCTGTTGCTGCTGCTGTTGCTGACGCTGCTGGGCATCCAGGGAGGTCAAGGCCTCGCTGTAGAAGGGAGCCACCGTGGCTATTGTGGCCATTGGCATTGTGGTGGGCGACGCCTCGTAGTGGCCACCACCGCTGGTGGGCGTAGTCGTGGCGCTGCCATAGCCGCTGCTGCTGCTACCACTGCTCCCGCTGCTGCTGCTGCTGCCCGGGCCGGAACTGGAGCCGGAGCTCAGGCCGGAGACGGAAACAGAGCCAGAGGAGCCCACGCCGAGGGCCATGGCGGCCGTGTCCATGGCCGTTTGCATTTTGTAGGCTGAAAGGGGAATAAAAAAGCGGAAATTGTTGATTCATTATAAAAATGCATTCATATTTAATTTTTAAAAGGTTTTTTAAGGAAATAAAAAAATTAGGGTGTCGTAAGATGGGTTTATTACACATTTAAATATAAATTAGATAAAAATTAGATATAAATTTGAAAAGCAAGAAATGTATTTTTTGTTGGCTTTAAAGGTTGAATGCATATTTATTTAATTTGTACCATGTTAATTAAATAGTTTAACCTATTAATACAAATATAAGGACGCTACAACATTAAGAAATTAAAAAGAAAAAGTTGTCTTAAGGTTAAGTTGATATAAACCTTAAAAAATTAAAAATAATGACGTTAAATCAAGCATATTTTAATATGTAGCCCTTTATTGCCTGTATATTAAATAAATATGAAATTATCACTACTTAAACATAAAAGTTTAATAAGCAATGAAAATAATTAAAATTATTTTCTTATAAAAATCGTAAACCCTTCAAACCTTTACCAAAACTTAAACTCTGCACATTTCTCCCATTAAATACAAATCCCAAGCCATTTATCGATGTTAGCACACAAATTAACCCATTTCCGATCAGGGCTTTCTATTAAACCATAAGGCTAAAGACCGGGATTATTTATTAAATCTGTAAATAGTCGTTTTTAAGTGCTTAATGAGGTACCAACACATTACACATTAAATATTCCCTTTTGGTCAAGTTTCGGTGGGTTCTTTCTTCCACCTGCCAAGGTTATTTCCACGTTTATCCCGAGCACTTCTTGCGAGGTAGGATTTCCCCCCCTTTTGTGCACTTGGCTGCACTCGCAATTGCTAAATGCACCTCCCACAGCCCCGCGAACAGGAAAAAGCAATTATTCCCAGACATTTAAATGAAAAATGGAAAACCCCCAACGTGTGTATGTGTCTGTGTGTACAGGCAGCACCCTGCTCTTGGCTCCCCGCGACAATTTCGCTTTTGTTGGTCATTAAATGTGGTCTTCAACGGCACGCAGGTCCTTCATATTCCTGGCGAAGTGTGTCAGTGGGGGTTTTTTTGATGTCTAAATGCAGCAATGGGAATGGGAGTTGGGAAAAGCTAGCACAGGAAATAAAAATACTATACAAGGAATTTGGATTAAAAATATAAATCTCTAGGGTCCTAAAATCAATTTAAATTGCGTCCAAAAGTATGCAATAAAATGTTCTTATCTAAATTTAATTGAAAATAAGTTTATTTTTTAATATGTAACATTTTGTAGCATACTTTTGGACCCAAATTTAATTGATTTCAAATCCACAGCAATTTCTGCCTATAAAGGATGTTATTCCCTAAACAATTTGATTATTTTTGTAAAACAAAACCTTTTTTAAATATTTTTCAACAACAAGTCCTCATTTTCTATATAAGGAAAAAATAAATTATAATTTTCCTGCCATTTTTCCCAGTGCCCCTCAGACTTGGACTACAAAATAAAATGCGGGCTTCGGCTTTGTGAAATGGAAATGTGGAATGTTCATGAAATATTAATGATTGACCCCACACACTCACTCAAGCGAAAGGGATGGACAATGCAAAGAGCAACAATAACAACAATAATAATAGCAGCACCAACAACAACAGAACGAAGACCTTTTCCACGCCCACTCAATGTCACCGCCCACAGCAAAGTGGGCCATCGTCCCTCGCACTCGCTCTCACACACTGGGAAAAACCAATAATTGTCGCAGATAATTGTCACAAAGCCAATGGACGGTGGAGTATTCCACCTCCACCTCCGATATACCATCATTACCTGTGGCTACCGGGAGTGGGATTCATTTTCACAATCAATCCCTCATAGAACTGGACAGATCTGCGGCGATTCAGAGTCTGGAGAGGAGCTCCAGCACTCTAAGAGCCAAGAATAATTCTTAGAATAAGAATACGACTCAACAGATCATTAATTTGCATGATGATAAGCATTATCGTTCTTGGAAACTGAACTCTAAGACCCGTGCCCAGATTAAGAAACCTTAAACGCTGATGTGGAGTCGGGCTTGGCACTTGAAAAAACACAAAGCTATCGTGTGTACAGTGAGTTTCGAATTTACTGGTAATTATAAAAGCTTTAATTTTTTGTAAACATTAAACATGAAGAACTTTATACATTAATTTGCTTAAAATAAAAGGGAAAGCATGAATCAGAAAACATAAATTATGTATATTAGAAATTGGGAAAACAAAGACTTGTTGAAGCAGAATTTTAAATGGCAGAAGACGGTAAATATCCTTTCCAAAAAATACATTCAAATATTCTTAAGAAATATATTAAAGAAAATAGGCTTTCAAAGTGTTTAAAAGTGCATAATTAATATTTTAAAAACTTGGGCGGATTTTCTCACAGCCATACCCTTCTTCCCTTTGGCCACACGGTCGCCACGATAGCCTGGCGGGAGCTCCATCCACAGTCCGTTGACGACCAGCTGCGATGTCCAGGGACAGGACCAGCCGTAAGGACAACTCCCGTCCGCCGGCAGCCACATTGCTTCAGTGCGGACAATTTGAATAAGAGAACGCTCCGGCAAGCGGAATAAAATTAAAACGCAAGTACACCGAGCACGGCAAGCGATGAACTGGCGGAATTCATTATGATAATACACTTTCGCCGGAGGCGAATATTATTGATGACCCAAGCGGGCGGCCATCGACCATTAGTCGGAACTCGGAACTTCAAATAATCGACGACCTCTCCGGTGGCGCGATTCGGGTCGGCTTTTAGCCTAATTGGGCGTGAAGCGACCATCCGGAATAAATGAGAGATCGCGATTGCCAGAGCCAGAGCGACTGCCAGGCACTGGGAGCGCTAATCGAAATGGGATCGCAGGGCAAATCACGGCTGGAAAGGGGGAAATGAAATGGTAATCGAAGAAGTTTGCCCCGCCACCCGATATGCGCGGTATACTTGATATAACACAAAGCCGGGGCTGTGTGTAATTCAAGCGCATTGCGCATACGCCCGAGGGTACCATGGGACGATACTGCAAATCGAAGCAATCTGCCGAATGGAGACCAAAATCACCAGGGACCATTTACAAGCTGTTGGAAGCCTTTGAACTTCGCAAGAAATATAAAATTGAAAAAAAGACTTTAAAAACAAAAGAAAGATGCTCTCTTCCTACAACTTAAGATACAAGCATGAATGTAGATCGAGAACTTGTTTTTTGAATAAATAAAGAAGAAAGAACTCAGTTCAAAGAGGATGGCAAATAAATGTTAAAATTATAAAAAAAATAAAAGAAAATAGAGTAAACACTGATAAACCAATTACATATATATATAACCACAAAAAGGCAAACGTTGCAATTTGAAAGAAAAAAATAAAATAAAATAAATTAAGAGATCGTTGAGAATTCGAAACTACTTCACAAGCTAATGCAGGCATACGCCGAAGTCATAACGTGCACAACGGCCAGGAGTGGGGCGACCACCCGCCAAACGATGCACTATTAAATTATGCATTTGTTTAAATTAAGTTAAAACTAAAAAAAAAAAAATCAAAAATAATGAATTGCCTCTATAAAGAGAACAATAACTTTGAAGGAGTTTAGCCGCATTAGGGATAACTTAGAGATTTAAAATAAAAGTACAAATAATATTCATAGTTTAAATAAAATTTAAAAAAAAAATTTAAAAATAATTAAGAGATAAGCCGAAGTCATAACGTGCACAACGTTCAGGAGTGGGGCGAGCACCTGTCCACCGATGCAGCAATTCTTTTC
>VNJZ01012203.1:0-18860 GCA_008042795.1 Drosophila asahinai
CTAGCCATGTCCGTCTGTCTGTCCGTCTGTCGGTTTCTACGCGAACTAGTCTCTCAGTTTTTGAGCTATCTAGCTGAAATTTTCAGCATATTCTTATTTCTTTAGCACGCAGTATATATGTCGGAACGATCGAAATCGGACTACTATATTCTATTGCTGCCATAGGAATGATGGCGAAATTAATGTAAAAAAAATGTTAACTTCTCTGTTTTTAATCGTATTTCTATAAATTTTGAGATATAGAAGTTTTTTATGGTTCTAGAATAACGGTTTTCATTTTTTAAGATTGGATAAATATATTATATAGCTGCCATAGAAGCGATCGGTCGATTTATATGAAAATGTAAAATTCTACATATAAAATGTAAATTTTACAAAAATCGATATTTTTTCAACATTACTAAAATGGTTCGATTTTCAATGATCCAATTGCAGACTGCAAGGGTATACCAATTTCGGTTTACCGAAGTTAGCTTTCTTTTTCGTTTTGCGTTACTTTTATAGTTAATGAGTCATTGGTATAAGTTTGAGAAACTAAGGGTCCCCTACCAAACTAGCTCCTGTAAGTAAAAAACCTAATTAATTTAAATCAATTGTAGCTTAAAATGTGGTTTTTCTTAATTCGTTAAGTTATTAATACACATAAAAGGTTAACAGTCAGGCTAAAGCTGGTAAATGCTAACTTCAAACTTTACAAGGCTATAAATTGAATGTGTCATCCCAGCCATATCGATTTGAACATTAATGTTTTAATAAGGTTTTGTTAATATTAAAATCCCAATTTATTATAATTCGGATTTAGAAATCAAATGGAATAATAATAATTATTCTCGCATGGCTTGAACTCAATTTTGGCGATAACTGGACGAGTCTATAAAGAGCTATCCCTATATACATGTGTAGTCACATTTTTGATGAGTTCCTTTCCTCATATAATCACGAAAACTCGAACTGGGACGATCCAAAATATAAATTTTTTGTATTTAATTTTTTATTTCTACGGAACTCTTAGCACTTTTCATTTAAAAATTCTTAAATGTAATCGCAGAAAACGGCAGGTGTGAGATTCAGGAGAAATTAACAAATTGCCAGTCCAACCACATCTAATGCAGGCACTTGGAGCCGATTAATTAATCAATGCAAATTTTTCCCCGCTTTGCGTTTGCCTGGCTGAAGTCCTTGGTCGAGGGCAGCACTCCACAAAGCCCCAAGTGCCATCGAGCCTCACCTAATGCAGCTCCCCTCCGCTACCTTATTCGGCATTCGTAGCACCCAAAAAGCCACACAGCACTTCTGGCCCAACGAACCCATCCCGGAGCCCTGAGATCGGACTAAATTAAAACACGAATTGAATTATACAAATGTATGTGCCCAGGAAAGAAGCACGGAATGCGAGCTCTGCCTGAAATATGCACGTGGAAAAACCGCACAAGAGGCACTCTCCGGGTAAGTTGACCGTATTTAATGGGCTTGGTGGGTAGACCTCTTCAGCGAAGCAATTGCGTGCGTTTATGCCATGGCAAAACACTTCGTGAAGTCTATCCAAATCAATTTCATGTAGTCGATCACAGAATTAAGTTTACGCAATGGGGAAACCAGTGGCACCTTTGCCGTCTTCATCTCATGCAAGGGACATGGAAAGAAATACATGGAAACCAACGCATAAACTTAGCAAGAGTTCGAATGAAACTTGCTCATATTTTCAATAGCTTAAAATAACCACTGGGTACGGGGTAGGCAGGATATATTGCGCACACGCACAAGTTCTAATTAAACAAACATTTTGTAATTTTCGTTGAGCGGCAAAACGACGACACGTGGTCCAGCGACGAGCGGCAGAGGGATGCGACAGAGCACAAACCACTTAAGTACCAAAGCAATTTAAAGCCGAGGCCAAAATGCCAAAACGCATTTACTTCGCAGAGAGGGAGGAGCTGTGGGAGGTTGCGAAGGTAACGCATGAGGGCTCTATATTCGTCGTGGGCTGTGTGTGTGCCGGCTGGGCTTACATATGTACTTTGTGTAAATATGTGCCCAACATATTTTGCAAAAATAAACATTGCCTCAAGCTATAGACCGACTGTGTATAAACAACGCTCCCCTCGCTGCTCCTTCACCCGCCACCCGCCACCTTTCACCTTCACCCTGTACCGAAAATCCCGATTCTGCCGGGTCAAATATGGATGGGACAACCCTGCTGGCACAGACGGCCGTTTATGTATTTTAAATTTATTTGTTTATTTATTAACTGCATTTTATTTATTTCTTCATTTGAGCCGCGGGCTGTGGGTTGATTTCCGGCATTATTTCATCCTCTGCCCACAGATGGTCCGATCGCCGGAAAGGTGCGCCAGTTCACTCAGAGGTGCGCATCAGTCCCAATATCAGCGATCTGCTATGGTATTAATTGATCTTATTCAATAAAAGCGATCGTTTTTAATTATATCGATATTTGAAAAATTACCCGAAAGTCAATAAGTTTAAACGTTAAGATTTTAACAAATAAATTTTTATGTTTGAAAAGCTTAAAATAAAATATATTTTTTCGGTAATGCTATGCAGCAGCTATCATTAGATTTATATCTTTAATTAAAATTAATAAATAAATATATGTACGAGTATATGATATTTTAATGAATATGGTGAAAATAACACAGCAAAAGGTCGTAGAAGTAAACTTTGTTAACTTATTGGTGAAGGAAACACACCACTAAATTATAAATATTACAAACATTGAACAGAAGGAAAACGTCTATGTTCAGGACTATTTGGACTTTTTTCCGCAAAGTCTGTCTCAGGAAATAAATCTGTACAAAGGTAGCTGTGTTTAAAGCACACGGTACTTGCTTGAATTCAAGTGTCACCTTAAGCAACCCTACATCCGTTTATCGTCAATAGCAGCCAGTCCTCGAGTTATTGTCATATTGCAGACCATGCAGACCCATTCCCCCCTATACATAACCAATCAATCAAATTCGTAATTATTGCACGGAAACTTCAGTGGAAAAGGCTGACAGCTGTCTTTAAAACATAACGAGGACCAGTGGCAACGAGGGAAATAAACAAACGGACAAAACGACAATTAAAACAGGGCCAAAAGGCTTGGCCGAACTTTGCTTTTGTCGCATGCAATAATTATATATGTAAATAAACGGAATACGCATAAAAGTCATCAGCAAGTTGGCCCAAATGGCGGCTGGAATGGAACTCTCGCCTAAGCAGCCCAACAGTACATAGTGTTACATAGTGGTTGCCCCAAGGAGGTCCTTGCCCGGATCTGCTTTTAATAACTTGGACGTCATCAAGGAAATTAAAAATTATTAATAAGGCAAGAACTCGCCGCCCATTTGATAGTTTATTGCACTTGCTGTTTGCTCCACGACTAGCTGGGAACTTCGCTGGGCACTATAATTTTACAGTTATAGCTTTTTAGTGTGCAACTATTTTTCGTGTAAAACTTTTAATGGAATTCAGCAGGACCCGGCTCTCCGGCAAAGAGCAATCGCCCCCCACCTCCCCCAATTCGATAGTGTTTCTCCTTTCACACCGCGCATCAAAAAATATACACCAATTTGTGAGAGGGAGTCGGAGTGGGACGTAGCCCGGCAAGGAAGTCATAGTAAAATGAGCGGAAATGAATGGTTTTAAATAACAGCAAATTATGAGTTAAGTTTTCCCAAGTAGAAGCACAAGAAATTGGGCGAGTTGCTGGGGAAAAGTTTTCGGCTCCAGTCGGATGGCTTAATAAATAATTTTTGAGGATGCTTGGGTACTTTGGCCACCGAGATACACTCAAAACACGTAAGATGCCTTGGTTACCCCAAATATGCCGGGGCAAACGTTGATTACTACCTTATACAGATTCAACCTCGCCCTTGAAATTGTGAAATTAATTACCACACGTGTCCTCTGTCGGTCCCAGAAAATTGCCCAGCAAGCCCGGCAAACAGACGTAAAAATCTCGTTGGGCTGCAAAAACTTTGCCAGACTAGTGGCAATAACTCAAAAAATAATTTCGATTTCCCTTACGGATCCCCAGAGTGGTCGGGGGGCGGACAGGGAAAAAGATAGCGGCTGCCCTGCGTTGAAGTTGCACAATGCCAAAAACGTCATTTGTCAAATGCAAACAGCTCTAAGAATAAACATCAACGGAAGTAATGTAGCCACAAAATACATAAAACAAGCTGCAACAAGAACGAGGCCCTGCGAGGAAGGGCAGAAGATCTAGAGGAGCCCTTCTGGGGCAGAAGAAACAACAGTCAACAGACAGTGCAGCTAATTATCAGCAGCCAGAAGAACTCGACAACTCGTTGGCCAATGCAAACACGGTCAGCAAGGGGGGTTTCCAGGGAAGGCTAGGGAGGATGGAGCAGTTGTAAAAACTAAGAGTATTAATGAATAGCAAACGACTTTGACTTGGCCCGTTGCAGTGCGCCTCTAGAAAGTCCTGAAGAGTGTTTTGGCCGTGTTGACTAATTTACCCAAAAAGAAGATGAAGCTAACGATGATGGGGCTGACCACCAACCCGCTCATGAAGATGATGACGATTATCATAATGGCGATGATGCTGATAATGGAAATGCATTGGGCTCTGCATCCAGCGACATTGGCTATTAATCATCTTTAAACAAAAGACAGGCTCCTGCAACAACTACTCCGGCAAGAACAACTAAAACATAAACAACGGGTTAACCCTTTCCGACGTCCCTGCATTATCGTTAAGTAAAAACAAAGCTGGCACAGTGGGCAGAGTTTTGGCTAGAAATTATCCTATTACACTCACGAACAGTATTTCTAATATTCTGTTCTGGTTAGATTTTAATTGATTTGTAAAAATACATACAGACATACAAATAAAATAGATCAATTCGAATTTTAAATTTAAAGATAAAAAAATAATATTAGCATAACCGAAGTTGTTGCCAGAGAGCTTCAAGAAGTTCACAAGTCCGGATTTTTGGATTCACTCGTATAAATAGGCGCTATGTTGACCTCCGGATCCGTAGTAAAGTTCGATGAATAGGATTTCTCTGGAGGATATCGAAACAGGCTGTCCGAATAACCTCCTGCATAAAATGATCTGGCATATAGTTAGCCCCAATTCAATTTGTGAATTCGAAACAGACTTGACCTCGAGCTAATAGCAAATACGCATAATTAAATGCAAATAAATAATAATAAATCAAAGTGCTGTCCTTCAAGTAAAAGCAATAAAATAACCGTGTTACCGTCCATTCTTGGGTGACAAGGAATTAACGCTCGCGGACCCTCTGGCCCCACTGTAGCTTAATGGCTCGCCGCCTGCCCGTGAGCACAACAAGTGCAGTCAACAATGACAGACTAGCAAATGGCCTGATGTACGATGGCTGCCATGTCTCCCCGCCTTGGCCGGGATGCACCGGTGCCGGTGGCTGCTGGGGGCTCTGCTCTGTTGATATATGTCGCTTGGCTGGCTTGTTTGTTTGTCTCCCCTTCGATGGGGCATCCCATGTTACTTGTCCTTGTCGTCGTCGTCGTCGTTTGTCGCATTGTCAAGAAGATGCATGTTGCTTGTCTTGCCAAAAGTGCAGGCCTCCACTTCCCATCCCCATCCTCGGCCTCAACCCCAACCCCATTCCCATTCCCATTCCCATTCCCATTCCCATTCCCGTCAGGTTCACTCCCTTGGGGCGCCGCATTAAATCAGCAATTGAAACAACATCACTCATGACACGTTTTGGTTGGCCTGATGTCTCGAGCCGAGCAGCTCGGTGGTGAAAGCGGGGTGAAGCTGGGGAGTGGAGAGCCGGTAGTGTCCTGGCAGGACGACTTCCATTTTGTGTGTTCGTCGTGCTTAATTTGCGTACAGCTCAAACACACACTCACGTCGGCGGCCCCCTAAAGTGCATTTAGTTGCAAGCATTTATTGTTTGCGGTCAAATGTGCCGTCCATTGTCCTTCGGTCCTGCGGCCAGGACGAGGCCCTCATTGTTATAATTCTGTGGAAGTGTGTGTGCCGCAGTGGAGTACGTGAGCGAGTGCGGGGGACATATTGGAACGACATAAATGCATAATTAATTTGGCTTTCCCTGCTTCAGGGTCCATGCCCTCCCGTCCTTCCCGTACCGTCCTGCAGCCCGCTCCTCGCTCCGCTCTACTTGAACCCTGGTCAAAGGTCCCCCAGCCCCTCCATGACTGTTAATTAGCCTCGACTTGGGACCTGGCACAAAGATCGGGGCTGTCAACTCTGAAAGAAGCCGTTTGATTTTCAGCCCATATGAATATGAACTGCAATCGCAGTCTGCCGCCAGGGCCACTTAAAATTTTTGCCGGGCCTGCCTAGGTCTTAACCAGCCATATCATGAGATATAGCTAAATTTATAGAAATCACAGAAGGCAGATATGCTTTATGACTGCACACAGAGCTCATTAGTATCCATAATTTATGACAAACTTCTTTATGTGAAGTGCCAAGGACTGGAACGGAGTCGGCTGCCATTCCCACAAATAACTTTGCCTAGCAGTAGGGGGCAGAGCTGCCTCGTAAAGCCGTGAACCTCATATAATATTTCCACACTCGCAGGGGCAAGTTGCAAGTGCGCTGCAAATAAATTTTCGTTATGACTCGAGATCGCGCTGTAATCGTTTCATTTAATGGGAAGCACGTGTGAAATCTGCAATTTCCCAGCGCAGACGAGGAACTGCCGAACTAAAATTACATTCTGCCAGAGCGGAGCGGGAAGAACTCCGGCAGCAGCTCATTAATGTCGCGGCGACATCTCGCCGGCGAGGTGGATGCGAGCGCCGGCAAGGGACCCGGCCGTCTCCTTGGTCACCTTCTCGATTTCCGCCTGGAGAAGCGTTCATGCAACAGATTCGCCAATGATTTAGCTGCAGCCAGGCGTCGAGTAAATCATAAGCCAGGCAGAGCCAGAGCGGTGTCACCCGCCCCGGCAGTCTGCATAATTTATGCGCTTCGTTTTAAAGTGTCACAAGTCGAGGGAGCGCACAACTGTTTTTCAATTAGGGCGGCGCAAATGCAAATTTATGCAAATCCTTGGCCAAAAACTAAGCAACATCCGCATAGAACGAGGTTGCTTAGTTTTTGGCCAGCGACTGGGCTCCATCGGTGACGGGAAAAGGCGACGCCATTTTGTGTCATTGTTTCTTGCATAATTTGCACTTCGAAGATGCCGATGCCGAAGTCGAAACGGAAGCGGAAGGAGGAAACGGAGTGGCAGAGAAGATGGCTACCGGGCAAGCTACCGTTACATTTTGCAGTTACTCTTAGTGCCGGCACTAAATTAATAAAACGTGAAATTTCCCTTTTTAATATTTATGAGACTCCGCGATGTGCCCAACACAATTTGTGCGCCACAGAAATTGCTCTCAGGAAAGCTTGTCTTGGAAGCGTTTAAACTATTGAACATTTTGTGATGGCCGTGCGATGAGTAGGAGGGCATTCGAGTGGTGGATCAATCATCTTGCTCAGCCCAGGTCTGAACCACAACCGATTTGGACCGTCAACCAGAAACCAGACTAGCAATCCCTGCCTTCCACTCGATCCCACTCGACTTTGTTCCGTGCCATTCGATTCGTCAGCAATGGAAGACAATCTGAGCTGGCAAAAAAGAGGACCCAGAAAACTAGAACGAATTAACCTGCCCGGCCCTCAGGCCCATCGTTTTTCATCCATTCTCTTCCATTCCGCCCTTCCTCCGCACGGCTTTCTCGTGGACTGGCCAGGTCGGCGGCCATTGAGAGATTGAAAGTAAACGTGCGAAAATAAGAAGTCATTCCCACGTCTGCGCCCGAGGCAGTGGCCACCGTTTGGACCTGGCTCTTCGACAAATGCAAGGAATGCACGCAACAAGACAGAGTTGGTTGGAGAACGGGGCCCGACTAAGGGTTTCAAAGTCAGCCCCAAGCTCGGAGCTGCTCAATCCAACTGATTCGCATTCGCCCCTGTGCGGCGCCAGCCCGCTGTCGTCTGTGTTATGTTTAATTGAATGCGATTTCATTACGCCGCTGCCCCGCCCCAGCCGCCTCCATCGTTCAACGCTCGTGCTCGAATGCACTCGAGGACTCGCAGCCTCGGACCAACGGAAATTGAGGCATTATTGTGATTCAGTGATTTTGCTCTTTCCCCAGCTCAGCTCCCGGAGCGACTGCACTCGGACTCGGAGGAGTGGCGTGGGGAAGGCACACTGCCCTGTTGATTTTGGCATTTCAATGGGTTTTGTGTGTTGGCGATTCGATCAGGTTATTAAGTGCACACACGCATACAGAGCGGATGACGAAAGAAAGCCCTATGCCACCCAGTCCGGGCGGGGCATTCCGCTCGCCATTCAATTGCTTTGTCGTGTCGTTCTATGAGGTGCGAAACTAATTTGTGCCGAAATTAGTTTTCTTTCTCTCGGCACAAAATTGCGCTGCAACCCCGAAAATGGGTGATGCGCCCGTGCAACGGAGTTCTGGTCAGCTCCTGCCGGATTCGCACATTTTTTGCAGCCAGCGCCACTTTAATGAGTCGCACATGTCCGGCGAGTGCCGCTGGCCTTGCTAAGCACTTGGATGGGAATTAACGAGGCGTGTGGCATCAGCGGATGCCAGTGATTAGAGGGATTCAGGGACTTGCTCTTCGAACAGTTGCCTGGCCAATCCTCATAGCCCCATCCAGGTGGACCAATTTAAATTGTCACATACAATCAACCAGAGGCAGCGAAGCGATCCCCTCATTAATGAAGACATTCCCGACGCAGCTCTTGCCGTGGAAGTCCATACGCTCCCAGCCCAGAAAGAAACTCAAGACCACTCGGCTCGAAATCGCACTCAGACTACGGGTCCCGCCCTCCTGGAGACAAAGGAAACGGAAGCGACCGAGCACACTTAAGTGAAGCGCGTAATCCGAGCCACACAACAAATGCCACAGCAGCAGCCAGTTATAGAACGGGCTGGAGACAGCCCCAGCAGGAGCAATGAAAATGCTAAGGAGCAAAAAGGATCAACGGCAGCTTTGCACGTTGGCTGAAACCAAATACACACACACCACTTACGATTCACGAGCCAAGGACTGACCAACGAAGCGAGGCATCCTTAAAGGAAGCGCCGGTTATGTCACTCGCCTGGGGAGAGAAGAAGAACTTCTCCGGCAACGCATGTGACAAGGTTGAGCTGGAAATCATTGCACGGTCACGTGTCCATCATTAATGGCCATTCCCAAAGCATCGGCCCTGCCACCCGGACTTCCAGGGGCGGAGTACTGTCATAAGGCATTTGACTTGGCCCTCGGATCTCGGATCTCAGACTCGTGCATGCAATGGCCGGCTGCTGGCGAGCGGAACGAGGTCATGTGATTACCTGGGGCGCTGGCCAGAGCCCGGAAATATGGCAGCTGATATGCGAAAAGTTTGGCGAGTTTAACTGAAGCTTTGCGTGGAGTTCATGGAAATGTCGCCGAAACTTTGAAATTAAGGCACTGGCCCAGGAAAGTCTACTTAAATGTGAGAGCCTCCGGTCCTAGTCCGGTAATCCATTGAATATTTAACAGCTAAAATCTCCTAAGATGGCCTCATTAGCATTCAAAACAATGGGGCTTGTAATCCCCCTGCTTTCAGATCCTTCCGGCGCTCTGATAGCCCAAAACGAGCTTATAAAAGGCACAGGCTAAGAGCCCACTCCTTGGTCTGGCCAAAAAGGACAAACACTTAATTTCAATTGCTGCAATTAAGAGCAACCCACATGAGTGGCGAGCGCCCATAAATATGCCTTAAAGAGTTAAACCCAGAGACTGAAAAAAGCGACCCAGACCAACCAACCTCTCTCCCCCACTCACGTGTCTAATTAAGCAGCCCAGCGGGAGCAGGGGCTAAAGGTGGCACACATGTCACCGACGAAGCTTGCCGACCAACTTTTGCCGGATGACCTTTTTTTCTAAATCACTAGCCACAAAAGCCGTGGCTCTCGGGGCCGCCGTCGCTGCCACTGCCACTGCTACTGCCACTGCCACTGCCATAGCCACAAGGGCCAGACGCCGCTCTCAGTTAGCAGCAGACAGCCACGCCCCTTCATACCAGGGCAAGCATAACCCCTTAGCTGGACTGGAGCTCCTGCTGGGCAAATCATTCAACCCTTAAATTGGTACGCAATGTCAGCGATGAATTATCTGCAACCTGCTAAACAAGCGCAGAGAGCAGGCTGCCGGCTGACGGCCAGCCCTTGAGCCATTTACATAAAGTTGCTCTGGGCGGGAGGTTGGAGGTCGGGATGCGGAGCTGGGGCAGAGTAGTGCTGCCCTGCCAGAGCTCTTGTCAAATGTCGGACGGTGTCAAAGCAGCTCGCGACGCGGCCATAAATCACAAGCCGGCCCGGTCCGATCCTGCACTCCGAAAAGTGGAAAATTTAAAGCGGGACTCTGACAGACGGCTTTAAGGTTCAGTGAACTCGACAGGGGCAGCTTAAAGCGGCCCACAAATATCGATTAAATGGCGATGCATGGGGCCACATTGGTTCTAATTTACTGATTTTGGTCTCGGCCTCACTTCTGTGCATTTAACTTTTGGCCCCAGTGGCCGGGGTGTGTTTCGCAGGGCTGAAGGGAGCAGTTGCGGCTTCGGACTCAACTCAAGTGTAAAATTAAAACTTGAGCAATGAAAAATCATCAACGTCAGACCCACACCCTAGCCCATAGGGGAGTACGAAAAATATAAAAACAGTGGCAAAAATGCTCCTTAGCCAGCTTGGGTGGAAGTGGCCGGGAGTCGGGCCGCCGACAATACGTCTAGTGGCGGAGTACTGGGGCGAACCAGGACAGCGGGGACAAAATATGAGCTACAAAAACGCCAAACGATCAAAGGCAGCCCACCAGCTGCGGGCATCTCAGCCATCAGCCATCCAGCCTTCCTGCCACGCCCCTCGCACGGCTTGATGAATGGTGAAAAGGGGACATAGTCAAGTCGAGGAATCCAGTAGACGGGGACGAGGAGACGATGACAATGTCAATGCCGACATCGAAACCGGAAAATTGCTGCGGGTCTTTGCCAATTTTATCTGCTCCCCGAATTCGCCGCCCTTCCTGCAACGGCGCTTTCCACACTCCCATTTCGTACTTCGCATTTATTGATAATTTGGTATGGCAGGCCGGCACGGTGGCACGCTGGCTCGGAAATCGAGAAATCCATGCGTAATTGAGACGATTAGTGGGCCGACTTCACAGAAAGTGTCGTGTCAGGCAACCTTTGACAGGAGAGCGTCGAGTAATTTGTAAACTAAATTGCGTCTTGCCGGATCTCTCCCTCCGGGTCTGGCGGAGTCGGATCTATAGAGTGACGGCAGGCTTCTGCCCTGTCAGTGACATATTGAACATCATCACGAAAATATTAACTGTTCATTGACAGTTGCCTCCTTGCCCGACACCGCCTGTCAACAGTTCCTTCTTCCGGCCCTGGACGTCCGTAAAAAGTTGAGAAATTGCGCTAATAAAATTTAAGTCTTGGCTTCCCTCCTTCGATTTTTTACTTAATACGACAGACAATCGACGATGGACAGCGACAAGTGGAATCGAATCTGTCCGGACAACAATTTAATGAAACGTTAAATTGCTGGCCAGTCGGTGATCAGAAGTTGAAGTCTCAGCATGCGATAAGTGGGGGGTTCTGGTCCAAGGTCCGGGGGCTGGTCTTCGGGAAGAACCAATGCGCACTCCTCCGACAACTACTTAGCTAACACTGCCATATGCAGGCAAGCCCCAAATGCAAACCATTTTCACCCACAAAAACTTAATTAATCCGCCCAGCTCTCGTCTTTATTCCGTATTTTCAGCTCTCTCACGCCGTTATTTTTTTAGCAAAAGGAAAATGTCAATAACACAAAACCCGCGACTCGGGCGACTCGAGCGACTCAAGCCGAGGCAAACGGCAGAAAAATATTCGAAAACTAAAGCGGAATGGAAGACGCAAAGTTCTGCTGTCGTCGCCGTAGTTGGCGAGGATATTACAAAATCCATTAAAATTCTATTTCCTGCCATCAAACTGCCCAAAGTTAAATAAAGCGCAGCTAGAGGACGGTTAGTGGGCAGTGAATGGCGGGCAACCGAAATAATAATAATAAACGACAAACAGCCAGCCAGAAAACAAACAAGCGGCAAAAGTTTTCGCTTCTTCTCGATTTTGGCTGTTGACAAAATGGCACGAGGACTCCGTCGGAGCTCTCAGGCCCGCAGAGGTCCTTGAGCTGGGCTTGAGCCACTTGGCGATGCAGTCGACAAGGGCTGACTGCATTTTAAAGCAGCGGCTTCCGAGGCAATACGGACAAAACTAATAAGCCCATGGAGTGGTCTGCCCCGCCCCGGAGCATTATGAGGTATAAGGCGCATTTAATAAAGTTGTAAGTGCTCGTCATCGTCATCGTCTGACTCGAAGTCTGGCTCCGAGACCTGGCGATCCGCGTCCTCATCCGGATCCGGATCCGGATCCGCTTGACTTCGCCCTGCGAGCGCAGCATCGTCGCTTATTAATCCCGCGTGCAAATTCCGCCCAGGAGCTGCAGTGGTGTTGCGGCCATAATGCCAAGCCAAGCATCAATAAATGTTCAACAACCTCGAACAGAAGTAGCTGCGCGGTGGCGAGGGGCGACGCTGTTGGGCAAATAAAGCATAGTTTAGAACATAATGAAGGCAGCTTAACTTGGCTAAAATGAGCTGCCAAGCTCGACCTCTACCCCGACCCCGTCCGTCCGCCGTATTTTTCCGTACTTTGCCGTATTTTGCTGTTGTTTGCAGTTAGCTCCCAGCTCAAGCCCACCCGCGAGTGCATGCGTTTGGCATAATTTTCAACGCCATTGCTCCAGAGTTTCTTTTTTTCCGAGAGCACACGGGATTTATGTTTTAATTTTCGCGGATTTAAGCGCATAATTAAAAAATGCTGCAGCCAAAGCCGGAGCGTCGCAGAGTTATTGCCGAGCATTTCAGAATTTATAGGATGCAATAAGCAGCTCATAATGAGGCTGCTAAATCGCTTTCCAACCCAATAATTCCGCACTCCAGAAAGGTTCCCGGGAGTCGCCGAACAAATTCAATTTGCAATAATTTCGCCGGCAAATACGTGCTTTTGAGTCAAATCTGCATTAATTATGGACAAGGACAACAACGACCAACGACCCTTCTGCAAAAGCGCTCGGCTCACTTTGGCGCGTAATTGTTGTGAAAATTGTTTTCAATCGTCGCCGCTTCTGTCGCAGGCTTATTTGCGCAATACTCCTAACTTATTCAATAGCAACTAAATGCTTCCGATTGATTTTATCCATCCGGGGTGGGAGGAGGACGGAATGCAACCTTCCACTCCTGCCTGGCTGCGATCGATCCTTGGCCCATCTCTAGCTGTTTCAATTATGCAATTCTCAGCATTCATTCGGATAAGCACACACATTACTCAATATGAAGGCCCCGCTTATCCTCTTCTGCTTTTATTGTTTTACTGAGAAAATAAAGGGGAGATGGTGGCAGTCGGAGACGGAGACGGAGATGGAGCCGTATGGATAACAAACAACAAAAACGGAATCCCTCCGAGTAACTGTTGAAATGAATTAAAAACATGCGCCATCTGCAATTTGTTACGACAACGAAAGACTCGGATGGGCAGAGGGAGGGCAGTGGCTGGGAGCTGCACTGCATCCTGCATACTGCGCCCCTCGCCACGTTATTTGGGCTCAGCCGTCTCTCCCCGGCCGAGCCCAGACTGGAAAAACTGCAATAATGTTGGATTACGTGTGGAAATTACTTAAAAAGATTTTCAATTGTTCCCGCAGGGAGTTGCATGGGGAATGGGCAACGGCTGCTGTTTATTTTCGGCTGCCCGAAGAAAAGTTGCCCAAGACTGCAGAAATAATGAACTTTTGTTGCGACAAACTATGAATTTATGGCCGCAGCCAAACCAGCTGCCCGGCTACAGGACACACTTGGAAGGTTATTTATTGGCCGAACAGGCAATAACAGACAGAGGCTAGATCCCCTGCTCCAGATCCTCAAGGCTGAGCAGCCATCGAGGGCATTTATTATCCCATTCGATCCAGGGAACCGAAAGTCGCCCCCAATTTGTCCGTCACGATTAAAAGGCAGGAGTAGAGGTAAATTCATATTTAATGTCCGGGACTCAGGGGCGCTCCCAGGCACTGTCAATCCAATCCACATGCCCTCACTCCGGCTTACTTATACGTTCAGTTAGCCGCCCTGCTAATTACGCTTAACTAGCGCCATTGTCGGCGGAGCTGGAACTGCAGGCGAAAGCCGAATCCAGCCATGAAGCGAAAATTAAACATGCGGAGCCCGGGGATAAGAAACTGAGCGTCAGGAACCCTAAAAGCCCTTCAGTCATGCATTCCAACTAACAGGTACCCATTAACGGTGGGAAATGATGGGATTCTTGTAAAGCATACGGCGTAAAAGCACCTTATCGAGTCTTTTACTTCTTAATTATATTATATGCATTACATTTAGTTATTCATATGGTTATTTTCTGCCCAAGACTTATAACAACTAAATTTGTTATTGATGTAATGGCAGCATTTCCACCATTTCGACATTGTCTATCAATTAAATAGAGAGGTGTAAGCGGCCAAACTTTTCTTCGCCAATCTCTTCTAAAAATAAATAAGATATCGAAAGTGCAGTCTCTAGATTAACATCTGACCTAAGACTAAAAACTAGTTTATTATTCGCACTTCTTAAAATAATCTCTTTAGCAACGAACACTCCCAAAATACCCTTAGAATTCTCGACAATAGCATACAACAGGCAGCGAAGCGAAGCTTCTCTGCATAAACTTAGACACGTCGAAAACAATGGACCCATGAGACGCCAAATGACACTTAATTTTTCAAAATACTCGACGACACCTCTTTCTCGACGGCCTCCCTGGGGAGAATCCGCTCGTCTCCAGCCGAGTGTTATCCTGTCGCCCAGCGCAATTTGTCGCCCAAGTAATTAGTAAGATTTAAATTGCTTCTAGCTACCTCGCAGCTCTCCTCCTAACGCGCGGCTTTATTCACATGTTTTCCTCTTTCCTGCAGTTGTATTAAACGCATTAAGTGCTTGTCGGTCCTAACTTTTGTCTAAGCGTTTCAATTAATTTTCATAGTCGCAACTTTTCCTTCTTTTTATCCTCGCGCAGTTCCAGGTTTTTCTCTGATTCGCCGCTTCCATCTCTAAGCCCGTAATTATTTTCTGCTATATGGCCCTGCCTTTCTTCGAATGATTCGCTTTCAGCAACAATATTTGTCGACTATTGCGTCCTTGGATGAAAGTGGAGGTGAATGTGGAAGTTGGAATGGGCGAGGGCGAGGGCGTATCTCGTCCCGAAATACGAGACAAACGCGCCAAATTAGCACAAATTGGATTTTAATTATACAAAATGTAATGTAAGCAGTCGTCTGGCTTGAGATAGAACATTTCAAGTAGACGGATGCTTACAATAAGGAAACACCAGCAATAGATTATAAATTCATAAATAACATTTTTATTTTTGGATCAACGAATCTTTATTTTTTTTTACAATACCTTTAAAAGAATTAACCCAAACTATATTATTGTTTATATTTATATTAAATAAGTGAAATACCCGCTGCATTAAAAAGTGTGACTTGGTAATGGATGTAGTTTTCCTAAGGACACAAGTCCTGTAACCATGTTACTTGTTTCTTATTCCTCCCCTGTGCTCTCTTATTAAAAGAAAAGTTCCTTAATATTAAACAAGATAAGAAGCTGATACATATGTCTTCATATTTTAGGAAATCCGAAGTGTGTATACCCTTGCAGTTTGTACTTTAACCCAACCTTGCCAAGCTTTAAAATTACCGGAGCTGTATAAAAGATTTATTTTTAAAGCATAAATACTATTTTTCCTAAATTGTGAGATCCCTTCTATAGGAGATACATATGTATATAATAAAGTTCTATGATTTTAAGTCCTAAGAAATAACTATATAATAAATAACATAATACTAATAACTAACAAGTGAGAAAGCTACAGTCGACTTAAAAATTTAATGTCATACTTAAATATGAATGATACATTTTATAGGAAAACATAAAAACCCGCTCGATCGGCGTCAAAAATGAATTATGTTATTTTTTGTCATTTCTTGCTATATTCTTTTGTCATTTCTTCTGCAGTTGGCCCATTGTATCGCAAGGCCAAGGCTCGAATGCGCCACCTTTCGGCTATAGTTTGCAACAGCAGTGCCTTAGGGCGGTGTGTTAAAATTCGAACCTTATTGCTAATATCTCCCATGTTTATCATCCGATTTTTACTGAAATTTTTTTTACGTTTTTAATGATTTTTGAGGGCACAAGTGGGCGTGGCCAAATTTTAAAACAAACTTAATCTGCGTGCAACAGATTCCAATGTTGTCACCAAATTTGGTAACTCTAGCTCTTATAGTCTCTGAGATCTGTTGTTTCACACGGACTGACAGACGGACATGGCTAAATCGACTCGGCTGGTGATGCTAATCAAGAATATATATACTTTATGGGGTCGGAGATGCCTCCTTTTGCCTGTTACATACATTCTCCGTTGGCACTAACTCATAACACCCTTGTACCCTATGGGTACCGGGTATAAAAATATGGTTTCACATATTGGGAATAATAACGAAGATTGTCGACTTTCCTATTATTTTCAGATATTTGACTTACATACATATGTGATTCAAATTTATATTAATTACACACAAATCAAAATTAACCCTAAATTCAGAAAATTCGCCCTATTTTGGTCTTCCAGAAAGGCTAACCATAAAGCGCCCATAAAGGGCGAATTTCTACACACATTTAAGGTTATTTTTAGCGACATCTTTGTGCAGTTTATTTATTTGGTTGTGTACTCACTGGGGCATAGGCAAACTAACTTCTCATATACGAAATATATCACACACGTTTTCTAATTTTATTGGTTTGACAAAACTGCTAAATGTTATTAAACATTTTTATTTACTGCTGAAATTGTATGAAGATATTTTCAAATAAATATTAGAAAAACACAACTCTTACCATTTTCCCCGACCGCGTTTCGAAGCCACGACCAACTGTATTGCAGACACATGCCTTAACCATTAGGCCATTCGCCTGTGTTCGCGACAGGCTTAAGAAGCCATTTGTGAAAACTTTATGAGAAAACTTTATTTTTTAATCGAAGGGCTTAAAAAAATATTTAAGGGGTTAAACTAATTAAAAAACAAGTGGGGAAGCTACAGTCGAGTGTGACCGACTGTGAGATACCCGGGTACCCAAAGCATTGTGGGTGAAATTAAGTAGCACATGAACATGGAAAAATGAAAATGTTGGCGAACTGAAGACAAAAGTGGCTAGAAACATGTTGAGCAACACGCACTGCACTATCAACATCTCTCTCTCTCAAAAGCTAAGTAGATCGAGAGGGTGACTATTGACCTCTCGTTTTGACTCAATCCTTCGGAACACTTTTCGCGTGCCTCAGTACTTAGCTTTTGAGGAGAAGTTTATAGTGCACCTAGCTTCAAGAAGAAGAAGCATAAACAGAAAATTTATTGTAACTAATAATAACTTCCCATGTTTACCAACCGATTTGACTCAAATTTTCAAAACACGTCCGCGAATGCCTACTTATTTATTTTATATATTTACTTTAAGCCAAAAATTACGATTATAGCTTATATATCATTTTCGGGGGTGGAAGTGGGCGTGGTCAAATTTTAAAACAAACCTGATCTGCGCGCAACAGATACCAATGTTTTCCCCAAATTTGGTAACTCTAGCTCTTATAGTCTCTGAGATCTGTTGTTTCACACGGACAGACAGACGGATAGACATGGCTAAATCGACTCGGTGGTGACGCTGATCAAGAATAATTATACTCTATAGGGTCGGAGATTTCCCCTTCTGCCTGTTACATACTATAATACCCTTGGTACCGGGTATAATTATAGAAGCCTTTTTTGACTTCGGCTGGAAAATTGCGAAAGTGGAGAGTAATTTAGGAGAAAAAATTCTGGAACTACAATAAAATAATGTAGCCTTCCATTTAAAAATGAAATTTTTAAATATAACTTTTATTTTATTTATTTTACAAGCTTATTTCTAATTTGTAGCAGTACTTCGAGAACGGTACAAGATTTCCATATGCTTTTTACCTCTCGTTTTCCTATGAGTAACTTCATATTTTCTTGAAAAAATCTTATCCTGTTCTTAGTAAAAAGTAGCAAAAAGTTTTAAGTTTCTTTATGTTTATATCAGGGATCGGCACCCAGCCATACACAGTTCTTTAGTGCCTATGTGTGCGAAGCTAGCCGACCCAAATTATACTAACAGACCCGAACGATTAGCTTCTCTGCTGCTGCGAGAACCGAGCAATTGTGTACAGGCTACTCGGTAGCTTCTCTGCTGCGATCAAGCACGAAGCGCAGCCTGAAATTTTTTCCTATGCACAGTGTATACACACTAAAATCCGATGATAATGAACATTTTAGTTTTGGGCTTGGTTGACCTTTTGCTGAAAATGACTTTGTGTATATACTTTATAGGGCCGGAAGTGACCTCTTTACTGCCTTGCAAACTTCTAACTATAAATTTTCGTAACAAGTTATTAGCACCCTAATAAGGGTTATACGGAATCGATAGCGTAGGACACACGTGCCTTCTGCAGCAAAGCAAATACAATCAGGGCCAGTAGGTTTTCGTTTTACCGTGCCACGTGCTTGTGTGAAAATATTTTCCTAATCTGAGCCCTGCACTTGCTTTTCTTAAGGGCAAATGGCAAGGGGACCTTAGCAATGTTCTACATATTGGGCTTCTTAAAATTTGAACGCTTGCGGTGGCAGCCTTTAATTAGGAATCCTGCAGGGACCCTTTG
>VNJZ01012204.1:0-13124 GCA_008042795.1 Drosophila asahinai
TGGAAGCGAAACCCGAAGATTGCCGAAGTGTAATATACGTTATTTATATGTTGCGAAAGAACTGTTGCAGCATACAAAAAAAAGAACAGTTGTTTCGGTGTTTCACCCCATACAAATCTGAAAAGAAGACCGCGGGTATAGAGAATACATGTCCTGATGAGAACTTTTTATAAATGTGTGTGAGTGACGCTGCCTAAGGATTTCGACTTGTGATGAAATTGTCACTGAATAGAGTCTGCACACATACAAAATTTATATGTATATGTGTGTCGCCGCGTCAAGCTTTTGTATGTATCTGTGTGTTGAGCTGCGCCAGGTCTCGACCTGTGATGAAATAGAAGGTTATTTACAATGTGTACAATGTGCCGTTCAATAGGTTTTCAAAGGACCACTTATAGACCAAAAGATCAGGTTATTGTGTTCCTGGTAATGTAGATTAAAACACCCTCACAACGCACTATTTGTGATATTTAAATTATCAGGCAGGCTCCGGTTTTCACTTTCACAAGATTCTCTCGTTTTCGTTTTCGAAAACGAAAAATCGGTGCTCCCGTTGTCACTTTCACAAGATTTTTTCGTTTTCAAAAACGGGAAAGTTTGTCTTGTCGAAATGAAAAGTAAATGCCTTTTTCTACTTCAGATCGGTGCTTAATTGCAAAAGGAAAAAAATAGTTGACTCCGTGGTCAATTGATGTTCATTTCACACCATTAGTAGATCAATCTAATTCGTATTTACTATTTAAATAATTCTTTTCTAACCCCACCTCGAATTTTGGAACACAATATTTGCTGTCGGCAACAGCAACTTTCGTTTTGGTTGCCACTGCTCCGCACTCATTTTAAAAAGAAATGGGTAAGCTAAAGTCTAGTGTGACCAACTATGAGATACCCTGTACCCAAAGAATTGTGCGTGAAATTAAATGGCCCGTGAACATGCAAACATTTTAATGTTGACAAATAAAGACAAATGTAGCTAAAAACATTTTGATTAAAATCCAAAAAAGACAAATGTTGCTAGGAACATGTTGAGCAACACCCAAAAATTACAAATGTTGCCAGGAACATGTTGATCAACACCCATTGACACAGAATAAGAAGAAACAAATAAAGAAACTTTATTGTTAATAACTTCCATGTTTATCATCCGATTTTACTCAAATTATCAGTAAACGTCCGCGAATGCATATTTATTTATTTTGTCTATTTACTTTAAGCCGAAAATCACTACTATAACTTATATAAAAAGTTTTATGATTTTTGGGGGTGGAAGTGGGCGTGGCCAAATTTTAAAACAAACTTGATATGCGTACAACGAAATGCTGTCACCAAATCTGGTGGCCCTAGCTTTTATGGTCTCTGAGATTTGTTTACTAACACTTTGTTTTCGTGATCATAATAGACTTGGATTAGAAGAGAAGGGTTGATGCGCCTGCCTCCGAGTTGGTAGAGTCCGCGTCTCCAGGTTAAAAGATTTCAGTGGGCTGCAGAGGTTCCTGCAAGTCTTAGGGCTCCTATCAAGCGGCTAAAGTTCAGCTCTTTCATTTGTAGTATTAGTTACCAATTTTGAATTTAATTAAATCGAACAATTTTAGTAATGTTGAAAAAATATCGAATTTTGTAAATTTTACATTTTACATGTAGAATTTTACATTTTCATATAAATCGACCGATCGCTTCTATGGCAGCTATATGATATAGTTGTCCGATCATAAAAAAATTATAACCGTAGTTCTAAAACCATAAAAAACGGCTATATCTCAAAATTTTTAGAAATACGTTTAAAAATAGAGAAGCAAAAATTTTTTGTACATTATTTTCGCAATCATTCCCATGGCAGCTATAGGATATAGAAGTCCGATTTCGGCCGTTCCGACATATATACTGCGTGCTAAAGAAATAAGACGGTTTCGCGTAGAAACCGACAGACGGACAAACAGACAGACGGACATGGCTAGATCGACTCGGCTGGTGATGATGATCAAGAATATATATACTTTATGGGGTCGGAGATGCCTCCTTCACTGCGTTGCAACTATCATGGGTAGACTTCAAGACTTTTCCTAGTAGAAACATCTTTTCTGCTTTTCGTGCGATAGTTGAAAAAAGCAGCGTAGTGGAAAACGACTAAAACTATCGCCGATATATTTAGACCAGGGGTCGGCACCCAGGCACTCACAGTTTTTAAGTGCGTATGTATGCGAAGCTAACAGACCCGAATGATACTAACAGACCCGAAAGATTTGCTTCTCTGTTGCTGCGAGATCCGAGCAATTGTGCACAGGCTATTCGGTCATATCTCTGCTGCAGCGGCACCCGAACACTTTTTGAAATTTGATACGAAGCCGTTTTTACATAGCTTTGACGCTTGCTACGACAGCCTAACAGAATCCCGAACAAACACGAAGTGCTTACTATACTACTATATGTACTATATGTGTGCCGACAGCGCTGCCTGACAATTTTTCGTATGCACAGTGTATACGACGCTGCCGACCCCTGATTTAGACGTATAGTGAACGACCCAAAAAAAAATCGGCTGCTGACTTAGATTAAATAACTGATTTCAAAGTCTCTCTGTATTTTTTAACAGTCGAGGAAAATGCTGCATGAAATCATGGAAAAAATTATCATTTTGCATTGGGAATATCGATGGCAGCAAAATTCCGCTGGCGGAGAAATCAACGGAAGACCCTGAAGCGTTATACTTCGGGAAACAAAGATATTGCATTAAAATGCAAGCTGTTTGCCACCATCGAAAACTGATTCGACACTTGGTGGTTGGGTGGCCATGCAGCGTACACGACAGCCGAATTTTTCAAATTTGTCCTCTATATACAAAGTACCATCTTTATTTTTGCTGACCATCAATGGATCGCTGGAGACAGTGCATTTAATCATAATTAATATCAGAGCAGGTTATAACACCGTTTCGAGTCAACGCAACTGATTACATCTCTAACTAAAAGGGACATGGAGGTCCCTAGCCAGGTCAATGTTCCGAATGTACCATTCGGCTCCAGAAAGTGTGCGTAGTGTCTTGCTTTGAAAAATTCTGATTCTGTTTAGGTTGCTTTTGGCAGCAATATCGTATACTTGGATCCATAATCTCAATGTGGGGGCAAGTATGTTTTTGTAGATTTTGATTTTGTTTGAAAGGCTTAGGTAATTGTTTGGTTTTAAAAGCCAGGATAGTTTCTTGACCTTGGCTTCCAGTGTGTTTTTTACGAGTTTTGTGTGCTTTGCTAGTGTTAGTCTAGTGTCGGCGGTCACACCCAGGAATTTGTGGTCTTTATCTGAGTGGCAGGACGCAAAAGGTCCTCTTTAAAAACAACTTGTCGAATGTTCTCCGAGTGACCTCTGGTGTCCCGCAAGGGAGCCACCTGGGTCCCTTAATTTTTACATTATTTATTAACGACTTGCCCAAAGTTTTGACTAACTCAAGAGAACTCATGTACGATGACGACGTTAAACTTGGCGTGCAATATAAGGACGGCGCTAGCCACTTAGATTTTCAAACAGATCTTAATATCTTTAAAAAATGGTGCACTGCAAACTTATTAAGCCTAAATGACTCCAAATGCAAGCTGATGACATTCTCACGTGTTTCTTCCAAGCTTGCGACCTATACGCTGAACTGCCGCTCTCTGGAAAGGATTACTCTAGTTGACGATTTGGGTATCCGCCTGGATCCTAAACTGGAGTTTATTGATCATATCTCGTGCATTGTATATAAAGCCAGAGGTGTGCTTGGATTTATTAAACTGTGGTGGAAAGAATTCGATGACCCCTACGTCACGAAGAATGTATACATTTCGTTAGTTCGTCCTATTTTAGAATATGGATCTTGCATTTGGAGTCCCCAGTGGGACGTTCACAGCAAACGCATTTTTACTTTTCGCTCTTCGTGGCTTAAAATGGGATGCAAACCGTAGGTTTCCCTCTTATTCTAATAGACTTCTCCTTATTAATCTACCTTCGCTAGCAAACTGTAGAACGATGCTAGGCATTGTCTTTATGTATAACCTGATCCGTGGTGACGTGGAAAGCAGCGATCTATTGGGTCAGTTGAATTTCCACGTACCGTGTAGAACCACTAGATCCCACCTGCCTTTAATTTTGCACCACTGCAGATCATCGTATGAAATGCATGAACCCTTTAGGGTATTATGTGCAAATTAAAATGATTTGTACCAAATTACCTCATCCGTAGATAGCCTTACTAAACTAAAAACATTAATCTTAACCCATGTGTACTACTACTACTAATAGTAGACTATATTCCTCGTATTCTTTTACCTATACTTTTCTTTCGCGCCTATTAACACCTAACCCTAACAAGCACTTGCTTGGTTTCGCTTGGTTTCCTATCTAGTCTATTTTTGGCAAAGGAAGTTTTTGGCTTGACTGAAGTCTGCGGGATCTCGATCGATATGGGATGATGGTAGCTGGCACCAATACAAATTGGGTGACAGGTGCATAACACGTTTATTTTTATACCCGGTACCCATGGGGTACAAGGGTATTATAAGTTAGTGCCAACCGAGAATGTATGTAAAAGGCAGAAGGAGAAATCTCCGACCCTATAAATTAATATATATTCTTGATCAGCGTCACCAGCCGAGTCGATTTAGCCATGTCCGTCTGTCCGTCTGTCTTCCCGTCTGTCTGTCTGTCCGTTGCTACGCAAACTAGTCTCTCAGATTCATCTGAATGAAACTTTGCATATAGTCTTCTTTCTTTTGCAGTAACTATGTCGGAACGGATGGAATCGTACAACTATATCTTATAGCTGCCATAGGAATGATTGGAAAACTAATGGAAAAAAAAAAATTATAACTTCCCTGTTTTTCAACGTATTTTCATAAATTTAGGGATATAGCTGTTTTAGAATTACGGCTTTAATTTCATTAAGATCGGACAACTATATCATAAAGCTGCCATAGAAACGTTCGGTTGATTTATATGAGAATGTAAAATTATACATGTAAAATGAAAAATGTGTAGATAAATGTTATTAACCCTCATGCCCGCTGTTGCATATACGCAACATTGTGTTTATGAGACTCTATCTACCGTTATTTTAATTTTTTTGTTTTGATTCTTTCGCTGAAAAATAGCTGCATGTGTTGAGTCAGGTTATACATATTTGTTAGGTAGTCAGCTGCACACGCGTTCAGTTTGTAGCTATTTTCTCGAAAGTGTAGTTGACAAATTCATTGTGCAAAAAAAAGTGATTTTTAAAAAGTGTTAAGAAAAACATTAAATTAATTACTTCATCCTAAAACCAAGTTCAACAACTATCTAAAGAAAGGTAAGTGAGTATTTAAAACCAAACCCCGCATGAAAATATTATTTAGTTTGTATGTAATAATTTTGTAAATGTCGTGATGCGTATATGCAACATTGGTCTATGGTGGTAATTTTCGAAAAATAAATTTTTGTTGTATACAGATTCTAAAATGCGCCCGAAAGGTCTGACTCAAGCTGAGGTTGAAAAATTTGCCAACTTTGATTGGGATGATTCGACTGATGAGGAAAATGAAGAAGAAGAAGATCGAACTATGGACGAGATTATAAAGAAACTTTGCAAAATGTGAATAACAGAGCTGAAAAGGTGGAAGTTGGTTTGATTGACCAATTTATTACAAGAGAAAATTATGAAAATTCGAATGAAAATAAACACGTAATGGAAAAAATGGATTTGAAGAGTTTGAAGTGGAGGAATGCTTAGTTTATGGAAAGCGAGACCACTTGGAAAAGTGAATTATGGAGCACTGCGGTAAAAACACCCATCGAATATTTTAAAACTTTCTTTGCGGATGAACTATGGGAGAAAATATGTCAGGAAACGAATCTTAATGCCATGCAAACGAAGGGCATAGAATTGAAATACACTGTGCCTGAAATGAAAAGGTTTTTTGGCATACTTCTTTACCTTGCAGTTGTGAAAATACCAGCTTATAGAATGGCGTGGGAGACAAATTTCAAACTAGCGGCCGTTACAAATGCATTACCGAGAAACAGATTTGAAAAAATTAAACAATTTTCCATTTGAATGATAGCTCTAAGCAGTCTCAGAAGGAAGCACCTGAATACGACAAGTTGCACAAGGTTCGCCCTTTGTTGGACGCCATACAAAAAAAAATTCAATGAAACTTCGCAAGAAGAATTTTAAAGTATAGATGAGCAAATGATTGCATATAAAGGTAACTTATTATTTGTAGATACATTTCTGAATAACACAATAGTATATTATTTTCTTGGAGAAGGAACGTGCAAGACTTATGGCTTGGGCATTTCATCAGATATAGTGCTATTTTTATCATCCAATTTACCAGTAAACCAAAATTTCAAACTGTTTTTTGACAATTGGTTTTCGTTAATAAACTTGATGATTGCTCTGAAAGAAAAAGGCATATTGGCCGTTGGTACAATTAGAAGCAACCGATTGAAAAATTGTGCTTATGTTGCAGACCCAGCAAAATCACTACGACTTGATGGTTATAATCATTGGCCGGAATGGGGAACAAGAGGAAGATTTAGATTATGCAGCACTGGATTTCCAAGCTGTAAATGCAGAAAATGTAATGTGCACTTGTGCTCCAATCCCCAAAAAAAATTGTTTTCATACATAAATATAACTAATCGGCATTTGAAAAAATCAACTTGACTTTAAATATATAACAGGAACACCTAGGACATTGAAATTTTTGTCAGTTGATATTGGGTCAACTCTAGCTTATGTGTCTACTCAAAAAATTTTTTGCCACGCCCATTTTAATTTGGGCATGAGAGGGTTAAAATGTAAAAAGTTAGATATTTTCAATTTTTCATAAATGGATCGACTTTTAATGATCCAATTGCAGACTGCAAGGGTATACAAACTTCGGTTTGCCGAAGTTAGCTTCCTTTCTTGTTTTTATATACGATGTGTATTTTTCAGAAAACCACTCTTTATTACTTTGCTGATAACATGAAGGGAGGCAAAGGGGGCCAGGCAATGGTAGTTATTATATAAGCTAAAAACATTAAATGTTGTCTCTCTTTATAATATAAAGTGGCAATTCTTTGTAATGTTTTAACTCAAGAACGGGCTCATCTAGCTAAATAAAATGTTTAGGCTTTGATCGGACTACTTAGTAGATCGGTTTTGTAAAGTTTGCATAAAATTAGTTTAGCGGTTCTTCAGTTATTACATTTTTTGCAATGTTTACGGGCACAAAAAAAAATCACCTTCGTCAAACATTTCCTGTCGTTCGTATAAATGGTGAGTCTAGAATTGTTAAAATGTATTCTATATATGTGCGTGTTCTTTCTCATTTTCTTCTTTTTATATGAAGAAAAAATGCCACGACCTAGAAGAGCAAATATAGGTAGGCGAACGCGTAGTGAAAATGCGGTATTACAAAGACGATCACGGACTGCAGATGAAGGTAATGCTCGAAAAAGATTGATGGTTCGTCCACAAGAAAAACAATTTTTCTTAAGATGTGGTAAACTGTTTCATCAGTACATCGTTGATATGTATGAAAAAATAGAATCTGAACGTCTTAATTTTATTCGTTTTAACCAAGCAAAATTAAGATCTGAAGAATATATTCATTTGCAAGATGCGATAGCGAATGATCCTAATGTTAATGACATCGGACGTTTAACTATATATAATATAATCCGCAGTGGGATGGCATCAAAAACAATTTATTTGAAGGACAGTCGACAACTGATCGTCATGACATTACAGGACTTGATTTTCGAAAAATTGGCAGCACTTATGGATTTAATTGTAATATTATGTGTATTTGGAGAAGTACGTCGCCATATGTACTCCATCGAATGGCAAACAAGTAAGAAAGCTACAGTCAACTGTGCTCGACTGTGAGATACCCGGTATCTAAACGTTTGCGCTTCACACTAAAAGGCAAATTAAAATTGTACATTATATCGCACGGCCAAGGCTCGAATGCGCCACCTGTCGGCTTCAGCTTGCAACAGCAGCGCCTTAGGGGCGGTTTTAAAATTCGAACCTTATTGCTAATATCTCCCATGTTTATCGTCCGATTTTACTGAAATTTTCAGGAAACGTCCGCTCTATTTTATTCATTTTTTGTATTTATTAACTTTTACCCGAAAAAAACGAGTATAGCTTATTTAACGTTTTTTATGATTTTTGAGGGCGGAAGTGGGCGTGGCCAAAATTTTAAAACAAACTTGATCTGCGTGCAACAGATTCCAATGTTGTCACCAAATTTGGTAACTCTAGCTCTTATAGTCTCTGAGACCTGTTGTTTCACACGGACGGACAGACGGACAGACGGACATGGCTACATTAACTCGGCTGGTGATACTGATCAAGAATATATATACTTTATGGGGTCGGAGATGCCTCCTTCTGCCTGTTACATACATTCTCGGTTGGCACAAACTTATAATACCCTTGTACCCTATGGGTACCGGGTATAAAAAGGGGATTGCCGCACGCACAATATTAATTTGGCTGGTACATAAAATAACTCCGGATCAAATCGATAACGTTATATCGACTGAAATTTCTAATCAGACTGTTGATCCAGAGTTATTTTACGTTGTCGTTAAAAACATGATACCTGGTCCGTGCGGTGAACTAAATATGAATTCACCATGTATGATTGATGGAAAGTGTTCGAAACGATACATAAGACAATTGACTTCAGAAACCATAACGGGCAATGACGGATATCCGTTGTATCGACGTAGATCACCTAATAATAATGGCAGAACGGCAACCATTACAATTCGTAGCCAGGACGTTGAAGTTGATCATCGTTAGGAGGTTCCGTATTGTCCATTATTTTCGAAAATGTTCAATGCCCATATAAATGTGAAGTACTGTAATTCAGTAAAATCCATTAAATATTTTTGCATTTATGTAAATAAAGGAAGCGATATGGCTGTTTTTGGTGTTGCTGGTGATAATAGACATGATGAAAATACTCAGTATCAAATAAGGCGCTATATTAGTACTAATGAAGAAGTCTAGAGGACTATGTCGTTTCCAATACACAAAAGACACCCTGTGGTTGTTTACTTGGCTGTGTATCCTGAGAAAATGTATTGGAAAGAGCAGCACAACCACCAGAAACGACGTTGACCGCTTTTTTCAAATTATGCGAAACTGATACATTTGCAACAAATTTGTTATATTCTGAAGTGCCTTCTTATTACACATTGAATGTGTCTTCGAAAAACACCTCACGAAAAACAATTCGAACACCAGTCGATGGGCATCCAGGCATTTTTCAAACAGATGCATTTGAAAGAATATATACTCTACAGTGTTTTTATTTGCAATTGTTATTAGTTAACGTCACTGTCCCAAAATCATTTCAAGAATTTCAATTAAGAACAGTCAACGGTTATTTATATCAAACATATTTTGAAGCATGTCAACTCTTGCATTTATTGGAGGATGATGCACATTGGAACTTAACACTTTATGATGCATATAATTCAGCTCACCCACAACAAATTCGAATGCTATTTGCCATTATAATATCAACATGTATGCCAAATCGACTTGAATTATGGAACAAATATAAAGATTATATGGCAGAAGATATTTTAATTCGTATGCGCAATTATGAAAGACATCCTGATTTTTTGATTACCTTTTAAATGTACAACGAAGCTTTGATAATAATTGAAGATATGTGTCTATTGATTGCAAATATAGAATTAAGACAATAGAGTATGACCGCACCAAATTGTGAGATGAATGATTTGTTTGATCGTGAATTGCAACGTAAGCAGGAAGTTAATTCTAATGAATTGCGTTTATTTGTACAATTGAATATAACCAAATTGAATATTCAGCAAAAATATGTATATGACACAGTCATACAAGCCGTTTCCAATAATGCAGGTGGATTATATCTTGGATGCACCTAGTGGTACAGGAAAAACGTTCGTTGCATCTTCAGGAATTGCTGCTACATTATTAGAAGGTGGTCGGAACGCACACTCGGCATTAAAATTGCCATTGAATGTACAGGTGATTGAAACTCCGACTTGCAATATTTCGAGAAATTCCGCTATGGCCAAAGTTTTGCGATTAACGTAAATTATTTTATGGATCGAGTAAACAATGGCGAATTAAAAAAATTACTAGAAGCATTTAATCCAGGGGTCCGCACGGCCCTATCCCGCGGGATAGGATTTTTCTCAGTCGGCGTCGCTGCCACTCACGCATAGTATGCACAAAAGAGAACAGAAGAATCAGTGAAGACTAATTGTAATTATGTGTCTAAATTTAGCTTTTTTTAGCGTTAAATAGCTAGTTTTTAGGTTATAGCTAATTTTGTTGCCATATAACAATATATTTTAGCTGTTTTTTTTTCTCATATCTAGCCATAGAGTGTTCGATGTTCACTCATACAAATGCAATGTTGGCATTTGACTGTAGTGGTGCGGACCCCTGATTTAATCTAACAATGCAAGATTTACGTGGTAATCAACAGCTTTTTGGTTGTGCTTTGATATTACTCTCAGGGGATTTTCATCAAACATCAACTCCTGCTGATGAAATAAATAAAATAAATGTTTGAAGTCATCAGTTCTTTGGAGATATGAAAAAAAATTTGACACTGAACATTAATATGCGAATTCACCTACAAAATGATCCAGCTGCCCATGAGTTTTCAAAACAATTGTCAGAAATTGGTGATGGCAAAATACAAATCGACCGTACCGACGGATTGATTTCCCAATATTCTTCAAAATTACAAAAATCATTATTGATTGAGAAAACGCGGCATTTTAGCACCAAAGAACATTCATATCAATGCCATTAATTTTCAAACTCAAGCGATACTGCCAGGTCTAGTCACGACATATAAATCAATTGACAGTGTTATGAATCAAGATGATGCTACAAGATGATGCCACCGCACTGCTTGAATCTGAAAGTCGGTTCTTTCATTATATTATTGCGAAATATTTATCCACCAAAACTATGTAATGGCACCATATTGGCAGTGAAAAAGTTATTGCCAAATTTGATTGAAGCTAGATAAATCAAAAGGAGAAGTTTGTTTCATTCCACGAATTCCATTGATTCCAACTAATGTGCAATTTGAGTTTAAACGATTGCAATATCCTGTCAGTTTATCATTTGCGATGTCTATCAACAAGGCCAAAGGGCAAACACTTAACGTTTGCGGTGTCAATTTGGAAGAATCGAGTTTTTCACATGGCCAACTTTATGTTGCGTGTTTATACTCAAAATGGGAAACAAAAAATATTGTTTATCCAAATGTTTTGTATTTAATTTTAAAATAGCTAGCAATTAATAAACTTTATGTTGTTTAATTAAGTGAATTTATATTTTCTTATATACGTAGCGAAGCACGGTCCGGGCCGTTAGCGTCCTTCACATCAATAACAATGAGTGAAATAATGTTATATTAAGAGTTTAACACAGACGAATACACTGGGAATCCAGTATTTTATTTATATACAAATAACAAGCAATTGGCAAAAAATTATATTTAAATATATTATATATTATAATATAATAATATATTATAATATTCATTTTAATTCTTTTTTTACTGTTGCTCAACATGTTTCAAGCAACATTTGTCTTCATTAGTCAACATTTTGTTTTTTCCATGTCCGTGTGCTATTTAATTTCTCCGACAATGGTTTGGGAAGTCGGTCACCCTCGACTGTAGTTTTTTTACTTGTTATATTTGAGAAGGTGAGATCAAGTACTGATCCAGTTAGGCTATCAAAGGAAAGCGAAACCCTAATGGCGAAGAAAATCACACGAGACAAATGGCCTGTTTAATAAAGCACAGTCAGGTTTTAAAAGAGGCGGGAGCTGTCTAACTTCATTGTTTAATCTAGTGCAGGAAAGAAGGAAAAGTATGGAGGAAGGCAAAGTTACTCTTTTGACCCTATTAGATTTTAACAAAACACTGTGAGCCATAATATTTTGTGCTGGAAGCTTATAAAAATGTTCAACTTCTCTGGAATAGAATTTCCAGGGGTCAGGCCATTGTTACGCCCTCACAAACTTCGAATTTTTAGCAGCTCTCTAGAGGAGTCCCAAAATAATTTCTCGATGTATAGTATGTCAATGAGCTTCCAAAAGTAAT
This sequence comes from Drosophila asahinai, assembly GCA_008042795.1. Lineage (NCBI taxonomy): Eukaryota > Metazoa > Arthropoda > Insecta > Diptera > Drosophilidae > Drosophila > Drosophila asahinai. The sequence goes on from VNJZ01012204.1 coordinate 12,135, forward strand.
GTCCTTGTGTTAAGTCCATATGTATGCCTATGATGTACAAATGTGTATATCGCGTCTCTTGTGTAGATTAAATGTCCTATCTGTGATAAACAAGTTGAATGGTCTACAAATAAACCCAAACAAATCGAAATGCCTTGTTGTATATAGTATAATGATGAGGTAATGAGTAAGTAGAATATGCAAAAACAGCTAATAGTTTGGGCATTATTTTTAATCAAACCCTTACTTGGAGGGATATTATAAACCAAGCTATTGGCAAGGCATATGGGTCTCTGAGTTCACTCTACCATACGCAATTATATTTGCCTGAGGCTTTCGCCACTTAACGCCAAAAACCTATTTAATACCGGCATTATTTTACGGGATCGAGTTATTTGGAAATAGTGACGCAAAAAGTAAACAACAAGTTCGAAAGCTACAGACGGGTGTGACCGATTGAGAAATACCAAAGCAATGTGGGTAAAATCAGTGTTTGCAATTACTACTCCGTAGCAGCGAGATGAATACATTTATTGCTATGCTATTGCTATCGCTCTCTTTTTGACGAGAGCCGTAGCAGAGCCGTAGCAGAACAACGAGACTGTATGTGCTCTGCTCTGCTCGCAATTTTGTCTTTTGAGAAACTGTAGCAATAGCGATAGCAGAAAATGAAGTTCTGTGCTCTGTGTAGCAGTAACGGTAGCAAAAAATTGATAGACAGATGAGAACAGAGCACATGCTATTTTTTCATGTGCTGCGGCTCTCGCTTGTGTTTGCTTTTTTTATTTTCTGCACCTTTCTTATGCACCGTTTTTTAATTAATCACATGGAACGTAATGCTGTCTTCAGTGACAAGACCAATGTATGACCGGATTAATTTTTATACCCGGTACCCATAGGGTACATGGGTATTATAAGTTAGTGCCAACCGAGAATGTATGTAACAGGCAGAAGGAGGCATCTCCGACCCCATAAAGTATATATATTCTGGATCAGTATCACCAGCCGAGT
>VNJZ01012205.1:0-57028 GCA_008042795.1 Drosophila asahinai
CATGCCACCGAAAACTTATTTATAATGTTTATTTATCTTGCTTTTGTGCAGTATAGTTGCTAAAAATAATGCCAACCCTTCAGAAAAAACCAATATATTCTGTGAGACCGTTTTGTCTAATGAGACATTAATATACTTTTTAGATATAATTTAATGAATTACAGACGGTATATTCTATCGAACTCATTTTTTTGTCTGGTATTTTTTCAATGACCTATCGGGTTTGTCAAATAATGAGCAATTTAATGTATTAAATCTCTCATTGAAAGTGCCGTATAGTCGTCTTGCTCGCACTTAGGCAAAACCCTATGGCTGCTGTCAATCTTCTAATTAATGAGCCAATTAATGAAGTTTTTAATACAGTGTCATGATGCTATAAAGAACGTGTTTCTCGCGACTATCGTACGTGGGTTCTGACTTAGTTCTAACTTCTTAATTACTTTTATTTTAATCTATCAGGGGAAAGGAGTAACTATACAGGGGACTATTTACAATATGTACATTCTGGATTTGTGAGGATCCCGGTTTCCACATGAACTCATTTACTTAATAGTCTAGTTTCTATGACAATTTTTATACCCGGTACCCATAGGGACAAGGGTATTATAAGTTAGTGCCAACCGAGAATGTATGTAACAGACAGAAGGCGGCATCTCCGACCCCATGAAGCATATATATTCTTTGATCAGCATCACCAGCCGAGTTGATTTAGCCATGTCTGTCTGTCCGCCTGTCTATCCGCCCACGACTATTTTTAATTTACTTTCTGCACTAAATAAAATCTTCAACATTTAAAAAAGCCGTTTTTTTTGTGATTTTTATAGGCGGTCAAATCTTAAAACAAACTTGTTTGCATCAACCTTATTATCTCTGGCTCTTATAGTCTGTGAGATGAAGGAACTAATAGGCAGAGAAGAGTGAACGAATCGAGTTATATAGATAGAGTTTGGTCTTTATGGAAATCAGAATAAACTTTGGATTAATTAAAACATCTCAATTTACATGGTTTTGTCACATTTAAACTAAACTTGAATTCAAGTCTCCTTAGACTTAATTCTCTGCACAACTCATCATTAAAATAAAAGACCATATTTGCATAAATCGAACAATACAAACCGGTTCCAGGATATTCATAAATATTCTTCCCTCCTTGGACATATGCCGTTTACACTTTTCCGAACAATTGTCTCTTGTAATCCTAATGAATCCAGCACCTATTTATTTTTCATTGTGGGAAATTGTGCAAATGCCATAACAAGAGTTCGTTTTTGGGAGGGTCGAATGCCACGCATAGACCTAGCCACACACTCACACACTAAAATCAAGACCAATGTAGGAATGGGATGGCAAATGTGTGTTCAATTGTTTAAATGTGCTGTAACAACATTGCAAAAAAAACTATACACATCCTAAAACTAAAATTTAACCGATGAGGAACGAATGTGGAACACCCTCACTAGCAGTAGGCAAATCAAACTAAATTATATAAAGAAGAAAATAACTTTTCTAAAGATAGCATTGAAATGTTGACGGCAAATGAATATATGTTTCATAAAACTTTGCAATCGATAGAGACGAACTTGCACTTTGTTCTCAGTGAGCCTGGATACTATTACAATTTTCTACAGACGAGAACATTTTTTTACCTATTATTGAGAACCCATTGCATTTATCCCTACTTAAATTTGATAACAAAAACTCAAAATAGTATTATGTTTTCTTTCATTTTAGATTTTTCGTGACCTATATTTTCATTATAAGTAATTTTAGCCAGCTCAAGGTCCATGGTCAACCTGACTATCAATTGCCAGATATTTTCTTAATAACATTCTCAGGGACTAGCATGTAGTGCTCGCAGTTTGGTAAGGGTATTCAGAACAAGATAGATACCGATGTAGGTCCACTCCTGGCTGTTGTTTGCATACATCAGTCCGGCTCCATGGAAATGGGCAAATGAGGCCAGGCAATTCGTAGCTGAAGCTGGCAGGGTGGATGCTGACAGTTAGACAGTATTTGCTGTTGTTTTGCTTGTTACTGTTCCACATGATGCATTGTCTCTCATCAGTTTAATTAGTTGGCAATGCTTTTGCTTTTCTCTTGCCGACTCTCCCAGCTAACATTTTCATTGCAACGTGAAAACAAAAACTTTAGCTGGAATAAAAATAGCAATTGTTGTTCATTTTGTTCTCGCAAATATATATCGAATTGCTGTTCGGGATATGACACATGTCTGTATTTATTGTTTGTATTCACTTAAATATTTTATTAGGGCATCTATCACATATTTTTTTAGAGAATAAAATTCAGAAGACATTTAAACACTAAACCACGTTTTGTCTGTGTACGAATTAAATTTTTGGTTTTTTTTTCTGAAACGAAATGAACCGTTTCTGAATGATTCGGAATTTAATGTTGCCATCAAAACTAAATCATTTTCACATTTAATAAAGTGTAGATATTTTATTAAAATTAGTTTTATTCTCTGTAGTATTTTACAAAAATACAAAAATTTTGCCTTTCCCGGGAAAATTTATTTGTATAAAAAAATAACAGTTTTAGAAAAAAATTGCGATTATGGCTTTGTCGATTTTAAATTGAAAAATATGAAAAGAAAAGAAATTTAAAATAATTTTGCCAAAACTCAAATGGGGAGTCGAATGCGTTTATAGACAAAAATGTGCATTTAATGGATTGGAATTTCTAGTTTTGGTTGAGGGCAATTCAAAAATTGGCGTGGATTCGTTTAAACTGCCTCGTTAGCAAAGGCATCCGCGAAGCAATGCTGGAGCAAGTCCACCCAACTCCCACAATCATCGTCATCATCATCGGACTACCCATAGATTTATCGTTTTTATGCGCTGGAAATCACATTAGCCGAGCGTAAAACCAAAGGAGCGCATAAAAATTGTTCGGCAACTGAGAGATGAAAATGCATGGTTGCATGGCTCGAACTCTAGCAGCGCCAACCCCTATAAAAGATAGTTCTCCCCAAACAGGGCACTCTGTTAAGATCCAGGTCATCACGTTCTTATTATTATACAGAAAGCCTTAGACAGTTAGCACAATAATCCATTTTGCTTGTATGGCACTCTAATTGTATTATTGAAAAGTTTTTATTGTGAAGATGTTACACCTGATAATTTGGCACCCTGTTTATTAGTGAGCTGCACTTCGCGTCTGGCTTAAAATCATTCAGACAGTGAGAGGTAAAACGCAGTACAGTAGTGCCAAGTTGGGAAACAAGGGAGGCGGCGCTTAAAGCAGACAACGGATAGAAAAAAGTGTTTGAATTTATACCAGGCTTACCCACTCTTTCGCAGCTCTCATTCAATTCCATCCTTTTAGCATGCCACGAGGAGAGTGCAAGCCTCCGTTGACTAAGTGGGTGAAATGCTTGGGTTGGCGGTTGGGTTGCACATGAAATATGAGTTAAGAAAATTGATGACAAACATTTCAGCGTTTATTGCATAAAATTACCATAAAATATTGCCTGCAAGTAGCTTATTCTCTATTTTGTTTTAAATTTCGCTGCTCGTTAAAAAATGATCCCAGCCAAATCTTTATAACTAAGAACCAGCATGATTGAAAACGAAGATAGAGTTTTATGTAATACATTTAGACTAGAGTTATAAAAAAAAATATATATATATTTTAAAGCTTTGTCATAATTAAATACTTAACTCAGTTGACGAACATGGAATGGGCACTAAATATCAATTAGGGTGCACGACACCGCTATATTATTATTATTATATTTTATACCGATCACGAAAATTCCAATGGTATATTGGGTATTGAGTATGAGTAAAGATAGTAAGGAAGAAAAAGGGTTTGTATTTGCCTTTTGGTGCTATGTGATGGCCACGTCAAATTAATCACTATACTCCCCTCGGTAGCCACTATAAATTGCTGCTTTTTGCCGGCAAAAATGGTGGCTCTGGCATCCTTTGTCCACCCCTTTACCACCTGCTCGTTACTTTCTGGCCGTTATGTTCCAAGTCCTGGACAGCACCGCAGGCAACATTATTTGACGTAACCAAAGTAATTTAAATTTTCACTGCCCCAGGAGGCAAAAGGAAAGCAGCAAGTGCCACTACAATGCACTCCAAGGAGCTGTGGGTGTTGGGTGTTGGTGGGCAGTACACGAAACACCGGAAGGTCTGGTTGCTTAAGCATATTGTAAATAGACAGCATAATGAGCTACCTTTTGCTTTTCAGGACACTCAGGTGGAAATTGAGTGAACGAAGGCTGAAGAGTAATTGCAGAAAAAGCATTGAACTAAAAAATAGCTAGGGCCAGGTTTTCTTAAGTTCTTTATAAAAGTGAAGTAAGAGGTAATAAAGCCCAACGTATTTTCCGTAGATTAAATTTGTCAAAGAAAGAAAAATGAATATACTTACTTGGCTATTTCTATTTAGTTTATCAACAACAAATTATGTTTTTTTTTTATCGAAAGTAACACTCTTCAGAAATGTTGTCCTTAAAAACGCCCAGACAATTTCGAAGTGATTGCATGTGCAGTATAAGATTCTAAAGCGTTTTTCTTAGAATTGCTTAAGTCGGTGCCTACACATCATTAATGTTTCTTTGACTACCATTGATTATCATTTCCGATCCTATTAAGCAGTGGTCGGCACGGTCATATCCCGCGAGATATCAAATTCCTCTCGCGGCGCTCTGTTTACAGACGCATAATATGCACAAAAGAGAACAGAAGAATCAGTGCAGTTAAATTGTAATTGTGTGGCTTGACTTAGCCTTTTCCAGAGTTCAATAGCTAGTTTTTTGGGGATAGCTATTTTTTGCCACATTACAGAAAATGTTAGCTATCTTTTTACTGATATCTAGACATAGATCGCTCATTTTTCACCCATACAAATGCAGTGTTGGCATGTGACTGTATAATGCGGACCACTGCTATAAAGTATGTTTATTCTTGATCAGCATCAACAGCCGAGACGATTTAGCCATGTCCGTCCGTCCGTCTGTCCGCTATTACGCAAAGTAGTTTCTCAGTATTGGAGCTATATGAATGCATTTTTGGAGTAAGTCTTCTTTCAATTGCCATTAGTGTATATGTCGGAATGGGCCAGAACGGACAAATATCTAGTTGCTATAGGAACGATCGGGGAAAATTAGCCAATATATATTTTATTATAATTATACATAAACTTCGGCTTGCTTCTAATGGATTGTACAGCGAATCGAACAATTGTAAATTACTATTTCTTAATCCCTTAATGATTCCCATTATTCATCTGCTACTACGATTTTTAATCTGAGACACCGTAATAGTAACAGTTCTTGACATGACCTGCCTGAAGTGTATGCAACGCAGTTGATTTTAAATATTTTCATTTGCTTAATTCAAAAACAATATTTAAAGTTACTAAATAATATAATAACAAATAGATTAAAAATAAACAAGTAGTTGCCTAAAAAAAAAAAATTTTAAATGTGTTATGTCACTTTTACGATATTTATATACCCAGTGGCGCAACCCTGCTAAGACCGAATGTGGTAATTCTACAAGATGCATCGTCGAAGGTACATTCGTAATCAATCGTTTCTCCAGCTGTTAGAAAACAGGACTGTAATGGGACGTTGTTTTTGTTCCTGCCTGTCAAAGCTTCGGCAATCGTTCGGCTTATATTATTTTGCTTTGTTATCTATTTCTGTGATCGGTACCTGCGACTGTGTGTGTTTGTAGTTTGTGTAAATTTATTTGTATATACAGAATTTTGTCATTTCATCCGTCACTTTACTATTTGTAAGTATAAGTGTGTGTCGGGAGTGTTTTGAAAATTCACTTTTTTAAGTTTTTATAACGATTTAGTGAGTTTTGAAAGTGTAATGCTCAAAAGAGGCTTTAGCAAACATAATATACGGCGGCTGGTCGATGCACAAAGACGCATTATAATTATTGCATCAAGTAAGTAACACGAAACATTTCGATTTTTAATTGATCAATTTCTAAATGTTTTTATACCCGGTACCCATAGGGTACAAGGGTATTATGGGTTAGTGCCAACCTCTGTCCGTCCGTGTGAAACAACAGATCTCAGAGACTATAAGAGCTAGAGTTAACAAATTTGGTGACAACGCAATAAGGTAAGAATTTTAACACACCGCCCAAAGACGCTGATATTGCAAGCTGCGTAGCCTGTAGCCGTCTAGGTCGTGGGTTCGAGCCCCGACTGCGCCAATACTTTTTGTTTTTTTTTCTCTGTTTTTTTTTTTGCATTTCTTCATTTTTCCTTTGTTATTATACCTGGAGAACAACTAGAAAAAATTTTTAGAATAAAACAAGTAAGAAAGCTACAGTCGACTGTGCTCGACTGTGAGATACCCGGTACCTAAACGTTTGCGCTTCACACTAAAAGGCAAATTAAAATTGTACATACATACATTGTACATACATACATTGGCGCCATTATATCGCACGGCCTAGGCTCGAATGCGCCACCTGTCGGCTTCAGCTTGCAACAGCAGCGCCTTAGGGGGGTTTTAAAATTCGAACCTTATTGCTAATATCTCCCATGTTTATCATCCGATTTTACTGAAATTATCAGGAAACGTCCGCTCTATTTTATTCATTTTTTGTATTTATTAACTTTTACCCAAAAAAAACCGTGTATAGCTTATTTAACGTTTTTTATGATTTTTGAGGGCGGAAGTGGGCGTGGCCAAATTTTAAAACAAACTTGATCTGCGTGCAACAGATTCCAATGTTGTCACCAAATTTGGTAACTCTAGCTCTTATAGTCTCTGAGATCTGTTGTTTCACACGGACGGACAGACGGACATGGCTAAATCAACTCAGCTGTTGATACTGATCAAGAATATATATACTTTATGGGGTCGGAGATGCCTCCTTCTGCCTGTTACATACATTCTCGGTTGGCACAAACTTATAATACCCTTCTACCCTATGGGTACCGGGTATAAATACAAAAAATAAAGGTATTTGGTTTTGTGTGGGATTGAGCTCGGGCCAATTTTGCAAAATGTAAATGCATCGACTGCTCAGACAACTGGGCCACTACCTATATTACATATGAAGATACGTTTTATTGTAATAGAGAAGTGTGTGTGAAAGAGAAAAAAGATTGACTGCTGACCAAAAAAATTGCGCCAAAATGCAGAAAAGAACGAGCGTGACCAAAAAACGACAAAAAATAACAAAATTTACATTCATAACCCAACTTTGCCGATCTGATATGTATTAATGAATAAAGAGCAGAAAAAATGAATAAGAATCTAAAATAAAAATGTGAAAAAAACCTTGGCATGAGGTCTAGAACTCAGAACTTTTTTGCACAATAAACGCTTGCCAATCTGTTAGACGTCTGGGCCATGCTCTATATTGCGTAATAGGCAGCGATTGTTATTTCTAATAGCTTCCACACTTGTTCAATAAGAAGGCGATTTGTTTATTGTAATAGAGATGCACTAAACAAGTGTGTGTAAGGAGATGTATTCTCTGTATTCTCTAAGCTCGCGCCAAATTTTGTTATTTGTTGACTACGGTCGAGGAAGTGTTGGTGCGTCGGAGCTAATTCGATCGGCGATTTAATTTTAATTAAGAAGTATTTAAACCGTTAAACGTCTGGGTACCGGGTATCTCACAGTCGAGCACTCTCGACTGTAGCTTTCTTACTTGTTCTTACCTGTAGATACAGTTAAAGAGGATGGGTTGAACGACAGATGCTACAATATTGGGGTGCGCCTATAATCAACAAGGGTCGTATGGTCGTAACGAACATTTAGTTTTAGTAAAATAGAATAAAATATTGATAAATTTGTATGCGGATTATCTTTTATTTTGCTAGAAATATAAAACTTTGCCAGTCAGTTTAATTTGCATTACAATCCTATATACGTGGTATACCATTCTGTAAAGCATCTGCATTACAATCCTATATGCAACAGTATATAGGACGGTAATACAGCACGAAGTGTGCTCGGGTTATCGCCTACTTGCTCGATTCGAAGTAGGCGATTTTGAAGGTACATATACTAGCAGAAAAAGCGGCCAAGCTTATGGAAAGGTAAAATATGTTGTAGTATGAATTCGAATAATTACTGCATTCGAAGTATGACAGATGTAATCGATTCTCGAAGCCAAATTTGTGCAATACAATACACATATACTTTCTGAGTAGGTTAACCAAGTCATTAATTATCATTAATAGTTACACTAGTAACTCATGTAAGTAACTCAATTCTGTTAAGCAGGTTAACTCTGTGATTTTTATGAACTCCCTGCTGAATAAACCTTATTTACCTCTAGACATTTTACATGTTTGCATTGACATAAACTTGCAGTGAAACTCACTTAAATTTAGAATGTATTTTGTATTCAGTAATGCCATAATTTAATTTAGTACCGCAATCATGTGGTTCAAGCTGAAAACGTTTATTTTTTGCGGAGAAATGTTTGGAAATTTGAAATGACAAGAGGCGAGACCCACACACAAACACAGGCGCACATCGATGAGCGGCAGAGCGAGCGAGAGGCAGATGGCCGAACGACAGACAGGGATGGATAGTCCTTCAATTTGGGTGATCTGCTCGTAAATTGGTAGCCAAGGCAAACTCTTTCCCTATATTCAGTCGTAAAGCCAACGTATGCAAATTTCGTATTCACTTTGTCACACATGCACACAAATAGACAAACACACGTCCCTTTTATTCGCACTCACACAGCCGCAGTCGCCGGCACACACTTGTGCATTCATCATCAGCCACATCATCATTTATACATTGTATTTGTCTCTCGTAGTTGCCTTTGTTGTTGCTGCTGTTGTTGTTCTTGTTTGTTGTTGTCGATGTCCGGCACAACATAAAGCTGCTGACATTTGTTGTTTCCAATTTGGGCCACTCCAGCGGCACCCCCGGTTCGCAGCACAATCCCCCCGGCGCAAAAAAGTTGACATTTTTCGGTAAGAGCTTAACATTAATTGATTTAGAATTTGTGGAATTGAAATTATGTTGAGTTGGCATTTTAAATGCGATTCATCTAAATGGGCAAAGACTTCGACGACTGGGTTAAAAAATGTGGTGCATGCGGTGCCATTTGCGAATAATAAAAATACTTCTTGATGCCTAAATTGTAAGCCATCTCATAAATTATACTCGATTTTATATTCATTAGCAGGGATCTGGGTCAGTAGCGAGCCAAATTTTTAGAATAGCGCTTTTTGGATTTTTATACCCGGTACCCATAGGGTACAAAGGTATTAAAAGTTAGTGAAAACCCAGAATGTATGTAACTGGCAGAAGGAGAAATCTCCGACCCTATAAAGTATATATATTCTTGATCAGCGTCACCAGCCGAGTCGATATTGCCATGTCCGTCTGTCCGTCTGTCTGTCAGTGTGAAACAACAGATCTCAGAGACTATAAGAGATACCAAATTTCTTGACAACATTGGAATTTGTTGCACGCAGATCAAGTTTGTTTTAAAATTTGGCCACGCCCACTTCCGCCCCTGCAAATCATAAAAACGTTATATTAGCTATATGCGTGATTTTCGGCTTAAAGTTAATAGATACAATAAATTAATAAAATAGAGACGGGCGTTTCCTGATAACTTCAATAAAATCGGATGATAAACATGGGAGATATTAGCAATAAGGTTTGAATTTTAACACACCGCCCTAAGGCACTGCTGTTGCAAGCTGTAGCCGACAGGTGGCGCATTCGAGCCTTGGCCGTGCGATATAATGGCGCCAATGTATGTATGTACAATGTATGTATGTACAATGTATGTATGTACAATGTATGTATGTACAATTTTAATTTGCCTTTTAGTGTGAAGCGGAAACGTTTAGGTACCGGGTATCTCACAGTCGAGCACAGTCGACTGTAGCTTTCTTACTTGTTTTATAAATATTTATCGATATACTCGTATTTTATAGATATTTAAAAGGTTATAGTTTCTGGATGGGCCTGATCTCAAATGCAAAGTTTTTGTTCACCGGCGCATTGCAATCTCTTTATTAAAAACAATTTTTTGTTTTTTAATAAATTTAGAAAATAATCTTCTTTGATTGAAAGTTCTAGCCTGGCATTTAAGTCAAAGTTAAATTAAATTGTGTCTTTGATTATTTTAAATTTGTCTAAACTTTTCTTGAAACGTAACAAATTTATCAATATATATTAGTACTTAAAACCTTATGTAAAAGCGTTCACTTCTTTAATATTAATGAATTTGAAATTAGCAGAAGCTTTTACACTTTTACTCCCATACGAAGAGGGCCATTCCACAGTCAAAAGACCACAAACTGTGCTAATTAGCGCAGACAAAAGGCTTGGAAATTTGAAGCCAACACTCCAAAAGCACGGATTCGCTAAGGCTCGGAGGAAGAAAAAGCAGAACAAGATCGGGCAGGAAAGAAAAGTCAGAAATACGTATGTTTCTATATGTGGAAGCAGCAGCGGCAATAATTACAACCGTTGGCACACAAAAGACTTCAACACAAACACACACACTGGGAGGCACATGTATGGACAAAAAAGTGGAAACATTACGCATACGCCCCGGTGCACGTCTGAACCTTTTGAGCCGCTGCCGTTGCTGCTGCTACTGCCGCTCCCTTCGTTGTTACTCAAACAAAAGCACCGGCATTCGGAGATAAAGAGAATGGGCCCCTCAGTCTGGGTTCGGACAATACGTTTGAGAGCTGCTGCCTTCAACGGATAAAAGCTTATTTACAAAGATTGTGTTAATGCTGCTCGCGGCTATGCAGCACGGACTTTTGCAGCGTCATTTTGGAGTCTCATGGTAACATTTTTTCCTGGGCCCAAGTACATAAATATATATGGCGACAACAAATTAATTGGATAGAATGGAAAATAGAAAAAAAAGGACGCAAGAGATGAGTTTTTCAACATGCCATTTAAAATACGTAGTAATAATAAAAAAAAGTTTACCAATTATTAACTGGTAAAATACAATTAGGATCTGTATAGACGAACATGAATGCTTAGAAGTATTGGGCTCTGTTCTTATGTGTATATGAACCGGGAGCCGTAAATGCACATGTAATCTCAAATGCGCGACACTTGAACTGTCGCCGAGAATTACCCCGTTCGGCCTCTGCGTAGGCCATATATAAGAGTAAAATTAGAATCCAATGTCTTATATAAGGCGGAGACCGTTTTAAATAAAATCAGTTTCTTACAAAAACTCACATGTATAACTCTTATTATTGGGACCTCTTTACGGGATCCCAATTTAGAATTTACAAATAATATGCAAAGAATATAATAGCTAAGCAAAAGGTAAATGTCAAATTTAGGATCTCGCTTATGTAAGATGTATGTTTTTAATTTTTCGATTACAGTCACTTCTGCCCCTTACCGGCTTTCGGATTCATTGATGAGCGATATAAATATAGGATACTCCTTAAGTGTCTATGTATATTACATCCTACATTACAAGGTTTCTGCTTCTTGTGCAGTACCTCACGAACTTTTGGATGCTTGCATTGTGCGTATAAATTATGCAGGAGCAGCATGGAATCCATAGACGAAATCTGATTTTCTTGAAATTTGCATTTCCACCTAGGCAAAAATGCGAAATGCGGAACCAAACCAAACCAAAGTCGGAGAGCGTCAACGAATCACGTTTCTCCAGGACCATCCATGATATAGTGGGCCCATCAGAGGGCCGGAGCCTAAGGGAGTCGTCGAGTCGGGAGGCTCTTCCACCCGTGGAGATGCCTAAGCTTAAGTGCCATTAGGCACTAGCACCAATGGCTTTTCCCTGCTCCTCCCTCAGCAAGAACCTCCGCCTCGGGGCGTGCTACAAATGTACATAATGCATATTTAAAGAGTTGGCTGGCAAGTGCCAGAAATCGAATATTTTAACCGGGGAGCTCTGACGGGCTCTCTGTAGGCAGCAGCAATTGCTTGCAGCAGGGGAATATCCCGTTGGGATGCGAGCACTTGGCACTTACGGGCAAATGGCGACGATTCTCTCTCGTTCATCGCTCTCAGCTCGCATTCTGGCTAAAAGTGCAGAATACTCTGAAGGCTTTAAGTTAGAAATTACGCTCCTAGGTATAGGTTAAACACACAGAAGCCGACACTGATTAGTATGAAATACAGGTGAAATTAATAAATATTTGTATTTAGCAATGGCTAATATAACGACCATTTCAGACTAGCTATAAATATTATGCAAGTATTAGCAATGGCAAAACACAAATATGAATATTTATTTAACAAATAAGAAGGTTCCGTTGCCATTTTTCTACTATGTGTGGCAGCGCTCTACCTAAATATTGAAAATAAATAATTCGGTTTTCTCCAGCTAATTATTTTTTTATCACGTAGACGCTCGATTCGAACTAAAGTGTCCGCCGATCAAATACAATGCGATGGGCATAAATTCACAAACATGTATACCTTTACGTATATTGTTCCAAGTACTAACTTCTTTCCTGCCGTTTTTTCGATGCCAGCCGCTTAAGTAATTAAATTCAGCATCAGCAAAAAAAAAAAAAACGGTTTGGGAAATGGGACTGGCATTAATTCTTTTGTGGCTTGACATTTTTGCGGTTAAATGAATTTAAAACGGGCAGTGCAGCGCACAACTTCACAGGTGCCAAATGACAACAACAAATTGCCCGATTGCCTTTGCTCCGGGCCAAAAGTGTTGTTCTTTCCCGCGCTGTCGATGACGATGGCGATGTCGACATATGGAAATGCTGATGGATGCATGCGATGGGCGTCGAATTCGAGGGAATCCGCTGCCCATTGATATGCAAATTGAAAAGACAACTGAAACAACATAACGAGCAGCGACACAGGAAAGTGGAAATGTATTTGTGGATATTTATGAAGAAAAATTGCAATGCCCCCGAGAAGTAATGCTTTTGAAATGTAGTTCTGGATCGCCTGAGTGTTTATGAGTTTTTAGGCGCCCCACTGAAAAATTATAAAGAAAATATATAAATGTTCCAAACAGGAGAGAATGCGTTCCGCATGCCGAGCCATCATTTTAATTTTCTACATTGCACATTATCTTATCTGATTAAAATGCATTTATTAAGAAATTTAAACTTAAATAAACATTTATGCCTAAAATGAAACAGTATGAGACAGTACTCCTGCTTTTAAAGATCAGTATAAAATAAATATCAGTTTGCTTCACAGTCGTTCTTCCTTGACTGATTCACTTAAACACGACTGGCATTTAATTTTCGATGTCTACAGCATGGCACATGTGTATCTGCCTACTTTAATGTAATTTATTTGCAGTTGTAATTGCTGTCGGAAAAAAGTTAAATTGAAAATAATATGAAATCGTATGCAAATCGTATCTTTAATTGAATCATTTTAGGGCAGAAAATGTGGGGACCGACAGAAATTTACATTTAACATTTACTTTCAATATTTTGCACTTATCACTGGAACGATTTGATTTAAGTTGTTCCATTAAATAATCAATAAAAAAAGCAATATATACCTGAATAATAGAGAATATTGTTATTTTTAATAAAATGAATTAAAGTAAACTAAAGATTTTTAATTTCAAGAACGAAACTCAGAATAGCTTTATTTTGCCGGAGGATTAACCAACAATTCTAGCATCAGTAAGGATATAAGCCCACAGAGTCCTGTCTACCTTTCTAACCCCTTTTAATTTTCTTCCAGCAAAACCAACAAAAAATAGAAAAACAAAAAGACACACTGTTTTCACTACTCTAACCTGCAGAAACTAAAAACATACAGCACTAAAAAGCTTTCCGTTGCCGACTTCCTCAGAAAGTTCCATCTTTGCATGATAAATGCGGCTTTTGATGTGTCCGTGTAAGAGTGAAGGATTTACTGACAGCGTACGGTCCCGTGTTTACGTGAGTGCAAATTGTGTGGTGCTTTTAAGGACTGACAAAACATAACGCGACATGCTTCATTTGCTGAAAAAACAGGAAAAGGAATTTCTTAACTTCAAGCCCATCAACCTAAATAAGGAGTTTGTTCAACTCGTGCCATTAAACTTCCCCGTGCCATCAAACTTATCATGTTAACAAGAAAAATTAAGTAATTTCCGCTTATGTTAAGGGGTTAGCAATAACAAATTTTTTAAATCATAAATCTATACAAAAATATACAAATAAAAATTAAGTAAAATAAGTAAAATATACTTTGACCGCGATTTTCTCAAAATTGATAAGTGATGGAAACTTTTCAGTTTCGGACTAGTAATGTACCGGTTAAGATCTATCAGAATCAATGGCTTTTTGTCGTCGTCTCGAAAAAAGATCGATCGTTGTCGTCCTGTGTAATCTATATAAGTAGTCCAAGAACCATATCTGTTACACGTTATATATATATTTAAAAATAATAATACTTACTATTAGTTTAAAGCGAAAATTAATTTATCCAACTGTTGCTAGCGCAATAATAATAAGTCTAAATAAATAAGTTCAAAGTAAAATTAATTTAAAATAAAAAGGTTTTTATAACACTTTTCAAATTATATTATTTTGAAAGTCATAATGAAGTGAGAGCTCTTCCACCAGCCTAGTCCTGCAAGGTTTTTCATCTCAAGATCTACTGGAACTATGTATTTGACTCGTACATCTTAACCCATAAATGTATTCTCTAGTTTGCATAAAATGATTTTTTGATTAGGGGCCCGTTCAACAGCTATTAATATATGAATATATGAATTATTAATTAAAATTCGTATTTTTTTCAAACAGCTGCCTTTTTGTAGCCATGTTGTCCTATAAGGTGTATTAGCCAATGCACTTCGGAACATAGCAAGTAGGAAGCTACATTTGAGTGTGACCGACTGTGAGATACCCGGTACCCGAAACATTGTGGGTGAAATTAAATAGCACATCAACATGGAAAAAAGAAAATGTTACCAAATGAATGCAAATGTTGCTAGAAACATGTTGATCAAAACCTTAAAATGACCAATGTTGAGCAACAAGCATTGGTTGTGTCAACAGATGTAGAAGAAGTACATACAAAAACTTTATTGTTAGTAACTTCCGTGTTTATCATCCGATTAAACTCAAAATTTCAGAAAACGTACACCTAAGCCTGTTCATTTATTTTATCTATTAACTTTGACCCGAAAATAACTAGTATAGCTTATTTAACGTTTTTCATGACTTTTGAGGACGGAAGAGGGCGTGGCCGAGTTTTAAGACAATCTTAATCTGCATGCTACAGATTCAAATGCTGTCAGCAAATTTGGTAACTCTAGCTCCTATAGTCTCTTTGATCTGTTGTTGCAAACCGACAGAAAGGCGGTCAGACAAACATGGCTAAATCGACTAGACTGGTAACGCTGATCGAGAATATATATACGTTATAGGGTCGGATATTTCTCCTTCTGCCTATACCGAGTATAAATTGTTTTTAATTTAGTGTAAACCGAGAATGTATGTAACAGGTAACAGAAAACATTTCCGACTTCATAATGTATATGGGCATGTCCAGCAAATGGTCCACCAGGATCGATAACTAATATATTCGTAAGCATCGTATTTTTGTGTGCATATTTATAAAGAAACTTCAAATCCAAATTTTAATAATACAATGGTTACATGCAATAGCATATATCAGTGTTTAAATACAAGTTTTTCTATTTGACTTATAAAGTCTTCAGAAAACAAATTTCATCTGAGACCGTCAGGTTGGCGTTACCTCTTTATGAAGGTTTTTATGAAGGGTTCCAATTATTTTTATTTTGGTAAAGTTACATGGAGTCTTCAATGATATTTAATATTTTGGGTTTATTATTGTGTAAATTAAATTTACACACGATATCTTTTTCCTAAAACTTACTTCTTTATCCGTTGAATCGTAGATTTAATTTCGCTTAGCTAACCAAAACATTTTTTTTATAATAGTTTAACTTCCTAAGCACAATTAAAATGACTTTTTAATTAATCATTCAAATAAAAACGTTAGTCTTGAATTTTAATTCACTATAGTTATTCTTTTATTTATATTATTTTGATCAATTTTTGAACATAGGCGAACTTTTCCACGACTTCTTTCCAAATCTCTTGCCAAGCTTGGTCGTCAACATTGTTCTTGGCACTTGGCCGAGTTTTGCTAGCTGAAAATTAATACTTAGTGGCTAAGAGATTAGACACAAACTCTTTGTGCTGCCAATTGTGTTACCAAGTGTGTGAACACGATTAAGTTTAAAGTTATTTTAAGCTGTAATCATTTCAATATCTTTTCAAAAAAATGTTTTTTTTTCATTTTTTCATACATGTTTTAAATGGAATCTTTTCATGTGTTACATTCTCATATTAATCAGTTGGTTTTCTACACTCAGCTGTTATTTTGTCAATCCAGAAAAATCCGGGACCCTCACATTGACGGGGTAACGTCCAAATTGTCTTAGCAGGGACTTTATCAGTTTGAGAAATGTAAATATTAAGACGAGAAACGCCCCTTTAATGGTTAACCAGTTAGCCGTAACCGACAAATAAAACTGATTTTTAATCTTATACTTTTTTTAAGGTAATTTCATTGTTGTGTTTTAATTCAAACTAGTTCTTTTCCAAGTACTGCAAAAATATTTTAAGTAGTAAAAATTTTGTTTTTAAATTGAGAGAAACTTTTAATTTTTGATATATCGATTTTCTTTGAGACAAAAGGGATATTATAATGACAAAACACTTTCTTATAGCGGTCGCAATTCACAAAGAAATCTTTGATTTTGTACATCGCCTTGTGGAACATGCGATGAAATACTCATTTGAGATGTATCGCCAATTCTCTTCATACCCCTGGATTCATTTAACTGTTTGTTACAGTTGTTGAAGGGGTTCGTGTTCGTGTTTTGATTGGGATTGTCACGGCATCGGCGATGGACACATAAGCTGCGCCATACAGTCGCAGATATAGGGATATCGTTTACCGCTGTTTTTACTTCCGCTTTTTTTCACTTATCGTGGACTTTTGTTATAACTGGCTGCAAGACAATTGCCACATAGTGTTGCGCTTCTTTCAATTTCTTCGCCTTCAATTACAGAAGTGTTTTTACGTTGTTTTTTTTACCATCTCTCTCTAGGCTTCTTTAATTTTAAGGCGTTTGCTGACAGTGTACTGTAAATACATATAGTAAAACTATTATTTATCTCACAAAAACCGGACTGAGTGTATAAGTTTCTTAGTTTATACCGGCCAACTTTACTCTTTCAACTATAATGGTATTTAAGGGAATAAAATGATATTTAAGTATAGAAAGGGCTTATGGGAATGAATATTTGAACAAACTCGACTTTCTTACTTGCTCTTAATTTATTTCCTTCTGCTGCACAAGCTCAATAGCCGGGAGGGTTTGAAAATTCATTTCAAAATTATTATCCAGGTCTATCATTTTCTGCTTGCTGGCCTTCTATCTATCACTCCCTAATCTGTCACGTAAATGTGTAACGTTCTGTTGATGAAAATGAGAATGATGAACCAGCATTTATATTTATTTATTTTGCACACAATATATATGTATATATAGCAGCTTCCATTATGTTATGTAAAGCAAAAAACAAAAAATAAAATCTAAATCAACCAGACAAAAAGAAAAAAGATGGTGGCGGTTGGGTGTACAGCCAAAGAGAATCAATTTAATTTTACAATATCCGTTTTATACCTGAGACCGGAGACGTGACCAATTTTCTCAAGTAAGAAATATTTTTTTATTTATTTTGCAGCGAAATCAATTATTCCTTCTTGTTTGGCTGTATAGAGACAAATATAAAACTGACCAAAGAGGTAACAACATCTGCGCTCAGTAAAAGTAGCGATTCAAAATAATTAATATTACTGCGAAATATTGAAAAACAATTTTTAGCGAATACATAAGCGATTCCAATTATTCATAATCTAGCAACAAAATATAGCACAAGTCCGAGTATAACAACATAAACAGTAGATAAAGGACTTTCTTAGCATGATGGACCAGGACTACCGATGTCATTCCACCAGTAAAGTCTGGTTCGGCTTTCTTTTGGTTTTCTTCCAGCTCAATTAACGTGCATCTAGTATGACACTCTACTTCTTTTGTATCTTCCATCGTCTAATCAGCGCCTTTGTTGGCACTTTCACTTGTACTGCTCCTTTCTGTTTTGGGGATCAGGCGGATGCACTCCGGCAAAGATGTTTTCAATGACTCTTCAGCACACTCAGGGCCTCAGTCAGCGAAGGTGAGTCGAGAGGGTGAATTGCAGGCCCATTTAAGGGCTGTTAGCCCCAATTCACCATCAACCTTCGCCATCTCCCGGCCTTTTTCGCCTATTTTGCACCTTCTTCCCCGGACGACTTCGCTGCTGGCAGGGAGACAATGTCAAAAATTCATAATTGAACAGTTTCAGCCATTGAAAGGAGAAGAGAGAAAGCGAATATGCATGACTATATGCAGATGTGGTGTATGTGCTTGCCAAGTGCTTTTTGGAAGAGCATTTGGCCAACTGAAAATCTTCGTCGTTAATAATTCAAGAGCTTTTAATGCCATGAATATTCATCAAATTTTGAGCATGATTTGATTTTATTGCGTATTTCCTATGACGTGGCAAAACGCAACACCCCCGATTGGAATGGGGTTAACCAGTGTGCCTACAGCAGGGAACAAAGGGATAGAACATTTAGCTCTTTATTCCTAACCATCCTGAGCATAATTGAGGAGGATTGGAATAAATTCATTACATTATAAATGCATTAGTGCGCTTAGAAAAGATTTATTGGCCAGTTATTTTAGAACAAAACGAGAAATAAATCCAAATTGTCAATTTCCAAACAAAACAGAGCTCGTGTATCTGATATTCTTATATAATTTTTGAAATATTCCAAAACTCTTTTAAATTCTAATAATTTAAAAAATCAGTCGTAAAGTTTCATCTCTAAAATCAAGGTAAAACGAGAAAGAAAGCTTACTTCGGTAAACCGAAGTTGGTATAACCTTGCAGTCTGCAATTAAATCATTGAAAATCGAACCATTTTAGTAATGTTGAAAAAATATAGATTTTTGTAAATTTTACATTTTAAATGTAGAGTTTTACATTTTCAAATAAATCGACCGATCGCTTCTATGGCAGCTATATGATATAGTTGTCCGATTTAAAAAAAATAAAAACCATAATTCTAGAACCATAAAAAAATGTTATATTTCAAACTTTATAGAAATACGTTTAAAAACAGAGGAGTTAACATTTTTTCTACATTAATTTCGCCATCATTCCTATGGCAGCTATTTATGGCAGGATTTAGTAGTCCGATTTCGGCCGTTCCGACATATATACTGCGTGCTAAAGAAATAAGACTATGCTGAAATTTTCAGCTCGATAGCTCAAAACTGAAAGACTAGTTCGCGTAGAAACCGACAAACGGACAGACAGACGGACGGACATGGCTAGGTCGACTCGGCTGGTGATGTTGATCAAGAATATATATACTTTATGGGGTTGGAGAAGCCTCTTTCACCGCGTTGCAAATATCATGGCAAAATTATTATACCCTCTGCAAGGGTATAAAAAGAAACCTAATCATGAATTACGAGTATATGAATAGTTTCCAAAAACTTAACAAATTATTTTCCGAGACATTAATTTTTTTAAAATATTTATTTATATTTTCAAAGTTTCCTTCTTGGCACATCGTAATTTTAGTTTGTAGTGCTGCATAAAATATACCGAAAGGAGTGTCGCGTATGGGTGGGTCACGATCGATTTTCTAAATATCGAATCGTGATACGCAGAACAAAATATAACTGCCTCAACCTCATTCGGCTAATCACTCTGATTACTTTGCGTATTCAGTTCAGGCCCATTAAATGGCTATTTGCTTATCAATTCCGTGTCAACCTACAGACTGCCCCGTAATCGGCCAATACTCACTAATTCGCTGTGACCCTTGACACTCACTCATCAATAGCTGGAGGTTGTTTGGCAGAGTCAAACCATTTCGGTCTGGACTTAAAGCCCATCCATGCATGGACTACGTGAGCAAAGTCGAAATGTCACCAATTTTAGTGCAGAGCGAAGGACTTCGTCAAATGAAATCAAATGATTTGTCGTGCAACTGATTTATGTTTAATTTATAGAGCATACTCCAAGGGGTAAGGCCTGACCGGCATGCAAATAAATTTCGAGCAGACCCAATCCGATGAAGACATAAACTCAACTGACACCGAGCGACGGCGCGCACGAGGCCATGGCTTCAGAGGAAAGTTTGGGGTAAAAGAGAGAACATTCGGTGGAAAAGAGCGAAAATGCTGGCAAAAGAGCGCCTATTCAGCAGTCTGAGAGGTCTGAGAGCTGGATATGGAGAACGAGCGAGCGTTGACCAAGTTTCTGTTTGCGGTAGGCCCATACACAGACTCCGGAAATTTCGCTGCAGAGAAAGCCAGAAATTGGAGCAACAGCATGCGACCCGAACTCAATAGCCGGCTTAGGGAAATTTTCGTATAAGAGTTTTTGGGAACTTTAGGTACGAAAGAAGGCAACACTTTCCCGAAAAGGCCTAAATGTAGTATAAGGCCTTTATGCTAAAATGCCTTGTATTTGGTTTGTAGGAAAAAAAAAAAATGATTCCAGTGTCTTAATAGGTCGAAGAGAAAATTTTTCATTGTGGCACTAATATATATTCCCAACGAATATTGTAAAAAGTTTGATTCAAATTTGTTTTTAAATCTGTCAGTATTTTGATATATGCATTCCTTACAAAAGTAATAGAAAACATAAGTATAGACGCTTCTAATTCGAAAACCAATAGATTCCCTAGAGTCCTCTCCTTCGCCAAGCAGCGTAAAAATCAAATAGAATTCGAACGTCCGTGGCGGCAATGAATGGATGGACGGGTAGGGATAGCAAATCAACAGTGCCAAATTCGATTGCAAATAGTGAAACACATTGTTCTCGAGTCTCACTGTTTCGTTGACAATTTTTTATTTTTTTTATTATTTTTCGCTTCGTTTTGAGGAAGACAGGATGGCGCGGCAAGGGTGCTGAAGAGATGGCGATGGAGGGCGAGAGTGTGAGCTGGGAAACGTCGTCGACACAGTGGGAATTTATTGAAAATGCTTCGATTTATGCTTAGTGCGATATTTGCATTTTGGCTGACGAACGGAACAGCAACGAATGCAACAGAAATATGTTTTCAGCTCTAAATGTACTGGGGGAATGCAGGGGAAGTGAGGGGACTCGACAAGAGGTGGTATCTGGCTGAATATAAAAAAACAGGTGGAGGATGTCACTGGGGTAATACTTTTGTCTGAGATGACAGAATTGATAAAACCTTGAGCTATTCATTTCAAACGAGGACTAATCCGAAAATGGGATTGTTTTGGGATATTAAACTTAAAAAGAAAAAGAGCTTAAATTGATACAATAATTAAATTAAAATAGTTCCTGGTTTTCGTTCAATTTTTTTAAAAAGGTTTAATAGCTGGTTAAAACAATCTTTGCGTGGGTTCTGGCATTAATAGTTTCTGAATTTCAGTGTTTTCATTAAAGATCCACATTAAAAAGTTTCAAGGTATTGTAACTATAATAATTATTATAAATCATTATTTAATAAAGCTTATTACTATAGATTTTATATATTCATAGCGACAGTGTGCAATCATAAGCTTTAAAAACTTCTTGTGAAGTATGAGAATTATTTATTTTATTTAAAGTAAATAATGGATAGAACGTCCTATTTTCCAAAGTAAAGGCAAGAAAACTGAATAATCGCGTCTGTAAAAACGAATTCGGCTTAGGGGCTTTTGGGACTCTATGTAAGGGATCCCGCAAACAAATGAAGTTGTCACATACATACATATAGGCAGACCGCGAAAAGCCGCAAATGGAAAATTGAACTCGCGTGTGGAAAAAAGGCGACGTCCTGCAGCTCGCTAGCTCCTGACCAAGGAACAGTCTTTAATCTTCTTAAGTGAGGTTGCCCTCGCATAGAGCACAGCTGCTGGGCAGTGGACGGACGACTGGCATCAGCGCGAATGTGAATGTGAGTTGGTAATAAACTAGGCCAAGGAGGCAACAAGTCAAGGAGCTTTCCATGGCTCTGTTCTGGCCAATTCTCCATGTTTCCTAATGCTATTCAAAGAGCATTGTTGGATAGGAGAATGAGCTATTTCTGATTTTCTTAAAGAGAATTCGAGGTATGCACTTGATTGATTACCCCAAATTCGCCCACCAACTTCCCGACCATTTTAGGAAATTCGCTCGATTCCCCTTGGGAATCATCAGCACACCATTTACCGTCTTCTCTTATTTCATTCTTTAGCAAGTCGAATGCGTTTCGGTTTCTGCTGGCAAATTAGCATTGGATGAAGACTCGTCCTTTGGTCTTGAAATACTCAGTTCCCTTAGAGCTCTGGGGTGTAATGGTTTCATGTGAATGAAGAGTTGATATCGAATAGATATTTATATAAATAATATTAAAGATCCAATATTAATATAACAGCTTTAGTGACTTTACCAGCTGAGCTGATGCTATAATTCTCAACTAGATTTAGCCCCAAATCGAGGCTTTCAAATGGACATTACAGCAAACCAAATATTGCAAAAGATTTTCGGGTAAATTTAAAACATTTAAGTTATTCTGTCCGTCACCATGTCAGAGTTGCAAGTTTCAAGAGTGCAGTAATGTGGTTGCTGACTAACAAAATGCCCAATCATACTGAATGAACGGGTATTCTGGAGCTTCTCTCCTTTCTGCTCCTTTTTTTTTACGGGCTTTGGGTTTCGTCTCAGGTAGCATCAGCTTTGCATGGGCAGCAATGAGAGCAGTGAATGTAATTACTTTAATGCGACCATTAGCCGCTTTAGTTGCTGATGTAGCTGCAGCTGCTGCGAGTTGCTGCTTGGCCGAGATAAAGATAAACTTTTGCAATTACAACGAGGCGAGAGTGAAGGAAGCAGGAACGAGCAATAGCGAGTGGGGATAAGAGGCGCAACCCGATAACATCGAATCGAGCTTACTTTTGTGCGTTTCCCATTGGCATTGGCTAATTAGCCTGAGCTCAGGGCCTCCCTTAACCCAACGATGTTCTCACATAACTTAAAGACCACGTTCAACTTAAATTATGATCACTTAAATGGACTCCGTAGGGAGACCCCTTTAAAAAGTTTGAGAAATTTGCAAGCGTTGAAAATTGAGCCGTTACCATATGCAGAGCAGAGAGAAGTAACGCGGAGAGCACTGTGTTCCGACTTAGGTTGTCCCGTCTAAATAAACTTTTGATGACTTTTTGAAAGTTTTACGGTTCACCAGAAGTATAAGGCAAATTACACGGACCAGCCTTACCTACTTACAATAACCGGAGAAAGTACACCTACTTCCGAGGCGAGTTACAGCAAAAATCCATAAAGTTAGGACCCACTTCACCCCTCGTCTTAATTTGGTCGGATGTTAGACCCCTGCAAGTGTGCTTAACAAATGAGCGAAAGCTGCTTCTAATTTAGCTACAACTTGAGAAATCGGAATGAAATAAGGAAATAAATAGTACTATATATATATAGATAGTAAGAGAGCTATTACCAAAGAGGTTCTGTTTCGTACATACTATGCTGTAGTGATTATTATCACGGTTACTATTTAATATTATTTAAATGGGGTGCATATATGTATATTTCGTAAGTATTGCAAAGTTGAATTGTAATAGTCTGGATTTTAAATTTCTGTTACTTCAATTTCGTTGATATATAGACAGGAATTTAATGAAATTTTTATTATAAGTTGTAAAGATGATGTTGTGTAATTTGGGGTCCATTTTTTATTAAGCATCATTTGTCAACGGTCAGCACCGTTTACTTATACATTCATATATACGTATGATGTGTACAAAATTATTCTTTCCGACCCCATAAAGAGTACAAGTATATTCTGGATCATCACCAGGCGAGTCAACCTAGCCAAGTATGTATGTAGTATGTAAAAATTAATTGAACCGGTAAATTTCAATTAGTTTATTAATCTTGTTTAACTGTTATTTTTGATTTTTAATAAAAAAGTTAAAAATAATTCTTATTTCACAATTTTTATATAAAAGTTGAATCATAAGGATAATTTGTAATTTTTACTTTGAAAAATCGAAACTAACTGTTGTTTATCAATTTTTATACCCGGGTATACAAGGATATTATAAGTTAGTGCCAACCGAGAATGTATGTAACAGGCAGAAGGAGACATCTCCGACCCTATAAAGTATATATATTCTTGATCAGCGTGACCAGCCGAGTCGATTTAGCCATGTCTGTCTGTCCACCTGTCCATTCGTGTGAAACAACAGAACTTAAAGACTATAAGATGTAGAGTTACCAAATTTGGAGCCAGCATTCGAATCTGTTGCACGCAGATCAAGTTTGTTTTAAAATTCAGCCACGCCAAATAGAATTAGGCTAGATTTTTAAGAAAAGAATATACGGTAACTTTGGTTTGGCGAATAAGAACGATCAGCAAGTAAAAAATGAAAACAAAAAAAACGAAATCATTAGAAATAAAATCACTCCGGCGTTATTATTTGAAAATAAAAGCCTGGGAGTTTACAAATCAGGTGTGGGGTTCGCCCAAATCATTATTTCGTGATGAAATCGCCGACATTATCAACCTGACGATGGAGGAGCTGTCTAATGGCTTTCTGAGAAGCACGTGACATTGACTGAGCAGGAGGACCGGGAGCCGGACGAGATGGCTGAAAGTATTATGACATTTTTGAAAAATTAAGATTGTCCTTTTGTTCCAAGAAGAGTACTATAGCATTGAAGCTTTTGTAATTCCTAATTCTATACTAACAATGCCCATACTTCTAGGCAGTGATGTACTTGAACTCTTATCAAACGCAAAACTGTTATAAAACGAGAAAGAAAACTAACTTCGGTAAACCGAAGTTGGTATACCCTTGCAGTCTGCAATTGGATCATTGAAAATCGAACCATTTTAGTAATGTAGAAAAAATATAGAATTTTGTACATTTTACATTTTACATGTAGAATTTTACATTTTCATATAAATCAACCGATCGCTTCTATGGCAGCTATATGATATAGTGGTCCGATCTTAATGAAATTAAAACCGTAATTCTAGAAGTATAAAAAACTGCTATATCTAAAAATTTATAGAAAAACGTTGAAAAACAGAGAAGTTAACATTTTTTATACCCTTGCAGAAAGTATTATAATTTTGACCAGATATTTGCAACGCAGTGAAGGAGGCATCTCCGACGGACAGACGGACAGACAGACAGACGGACAGACGGACAGACGGACAGACGGACAGACGGACAGACGGACATGGCTAGATCGACTCGACTGGTGATGCTGATCAAGAATATATATCTTTATGGGGTCGGGGGTCCTTCACTGCGTTGCAAACATCTGGTCAAAATTATAATACCCTCTGCAAGAGATATTTGCTAGATTGTTAAATCGACTTTTTGAGTTTAACCTTGAGATAAATTTAAAAAAAAGTAGTTTCCTGCGGAAGCGAATAGATTACCTAGGTTACGATGTTAGTGTTCAAGGAATTTTGTCTAACGATACACACTTAACTGCTATAAAACAATTTCCGGAACCATTTAATAGCAAGACATTCCTGTTTTCTTAATTTAGAAAGTACGTTCCAAACTTTTCACGTGTAGCAAAGCCTTTGACCGAACTTCTTAGAAAAGGGGGGCCGTTTCCCATGTCGGATCCCGAAAAGAAAGCATTCTTGCAGCTAAGGACAGCGTTATCGAGTCCTCCCGTCCTGTCAATGTTTAATCCCCGTTATGAAACCGAATTGCACACGGATGCAAGTTCCCACGGGTTTGGGGCTGTTTTGATGCAGCGACAACCGGATAAAAAACTACACCCCGTTTTCTTAAACTCGAGAAAGGCCACTGCAGCCGAATCTTGGCTATCATAGTTTTGAAATTGAAACCTTGGCAATCATATACGCCCTGCACCGTTTCCGAAAATACTTGGAGCACAAACCCCCCTGAGGTTGAAGAGATTGTTGGAATCCTAGGTGCATCCCCTTATGATATTGATTTACTTTTGCAGACCGAACAGATAAAAGATCCGGAAATCCGTCGAGGGCGAGAGAAGTTGGAGATTGGTGAATTTGAAAATTCTGTGTTGATAGATGGGATAGTGTATAGAGCGAAGGATAGTGAGAAGCTGTGTATGTATGTTCCAAGCCGAATGCAAGAAGATTTAATTAGGAAATTCCATGACAAGTTGAGAGAATAATATTGGATCCCTGGTATGAAGGGTAAGGTCGATCTGTTTATAAAGAATTGTTTACCGTGCATTTTACATTCAGTCCCGAGAATTATTAATCAAAGAGAATGCACTTGTTGGTGATCATTGATGCGTTCACAAAGTTTGTATAAATTATATCCTGTCAACTCCACCAGTACTAGGGAAGTCGACTACTCTTTAGAAAAATATTTCGAATATTATAGCCGGCCTCGCAGAATCATTTCCGATAGAGGCACATGTTTCACTTCCTTTGCGTTCAAAGAATTTCTTGAGTATAGAAATATTGATCATATTAAAGTAGCCACAGCGGCCCCGCAGGCAAACGGACAAGTCGGGCGTGTGAACCGTGTTCTAGCACCGATGTTGGGAAAGCTATCAGAGCGCCTGAATCAAGTCGATTGGTATAAATTGCTTAACCTTGTTGAATTCGCTATAAACAACTCCGTTCAGTGTAGTACCGGAAAGACCCTAGTATATTGTTATTTGGATGCGAGCAGCGTTGTCCAGTAGTGGATGAGCTCACCGAATACTTGGGACGAAGCAAATGAGAATATACGTCAGTCAAAGGTCTGAAATGAAACCGCACACGGCATTGTAAGAAGTTTGCACCCAAGTATCGTGGTCCATATAAAGTAAACCGTGTTTTTCCGAACGACCGTTATGAAATTACTGATATAGACAATTGTCAGCTTACGCAACTCCCATATAAAGAAATTCTTGAGGCTGCTAGGCTTAAACCGTGGGTGCAAGTGTGTAATTAAACCATAGGAATGTGCGTATGATCGAGGTCGATCAAATGTCAGGTTGCCCGAATGTAAACACCTCATTTTGTCTTACACGGTCACATTAGTGACCAGTTGGTATATTGTTATCGATAATTGTCCTAACGCATAGAATTAAGCTAGATTTTTAAGAATAGAATATATGTACGTTCACTTTGGTTTGGTGAATAAGAACGATCAGCAAGTGAAAAATGAAGAAAAAACGAAATCATTAGAAATGAAATCAATCCGACGTTATTATTTGAAAATAAAAGCCTGGGAGTTTACATTGCAATTATTTTTTTTTAAATCAAAAAATAGCTCCTATATTTCAAAATTTTTTTTTTTTAAATTATAACTGTTACGATCCCTGACAAAATCATACCTGACAAACCAACATATCTATCTTAAAAGATATTTCAAAATTCTTTAAAATCTGAAAAGATACTACAAAAAATGGTAAAAATCTTTTCTTTCTAGGCAGCGAAGGCCCAAAATATACTCAAACGTTAAGTTGATGAACACAAATCCAGATTTACTTACTTTTATTCAATATTCCACCCAAATATGTAGATATGGTCCGGGTCTAAGCCACAGTCCGAAAACCAACCGGCATACAGGAGATAAACCCTCACCGCAGAGTCACATGCAAAAATTCGTGGGCATTTCGCTGTTTTTTGCCTGGTCCGGATGCCACTGGCCAACCAAACATTTTGTTTGTGCAAAAATTTGTGTGATTTCCCCACGGAAATTGATGATGGTGTTTGCTGAGTCGCAAACGTGTTGCCGGAGTTAAGCGGGGAGCAGTTTGGCCGAAGCAGCGGCTGCGTTGGGCCCACCTACAGTGAATTTGTCATTTCCAGTTCTAAACGTGCGGACAAACACTGAATCTGTCGGGCTCGTGGGGGTGAGCTTAGGGAAGTCCAGGAGGGATGTGGGTATCGCAGAAGGATGTGGAACCCGAGAGCCCGAGTCAAGGCATGCCAGCTCAATGGCGATCGAGTGTGCGTTGCTCCTAGAGATGTCTGCGTGATAAGGTTGCGCGTTCAATGTTTTATTATCTGATAACTGATGCCAACTTTTAATCCATGTCGTTATGAACGAAGCCCATATATTTTAAATTAAACATTTTTAAAAAGTGCTTAATATCCTCGTGTCGGAGATCGGACATTTAACTAAATTCCAACGGATAATTTAATCAAGGCATCATAAAACTCTTAGACGGCTGCGGCAGTATTTACAGGTTTTCAAAAAATAAAAAAAATCGATTATTTATTAAAATGCTTCCCAAAACTGAAATGGGAGTATATCAATAAAGGCTTTGAAAGTCCTCTTACGTTTCTATTAATTTGGGCACAATAAGCCGAGCATGATGCAAGAGAAATGAGATCAAATGAAGGCCTGCCAATTCCTAAAAAATCGTTTTCGAAGCTCTGCAATTAAGGGTAAAAGAAACCGAAAACAGTTGGTAATTTTTCAATTAATTCGTTTCTTTAGTTTAATAAATGTTTTGCCTTAGCGAAGGTAGTTTATTAATAAAATAGTAATTTTCTATAAAAGCTACCGGTATAAATGGA
The DNA here is from genome assembly GCA_008042795.1 of Drosophila asahinai. Taxonomy (NCBI): domain Eukaryota; kingdom Metazoa; phylum Arthropoda; class Insecta; order Diptera; family Drosophilidae; genus Drosophila; species Drosophila asahinai. The sequence goes on from VNJZ01012205.1 coordinate 28,568, forward strand.
TTGGTAATTTCGTGGCCTAAAATATATCTACTTTAACTAAGAATGTTACTTAATATTTGCTAATAAATATTAAAAATATGGACTCTAGCGATAACTACAAATAATTATGACTTTTGCGTTGTCGGCAGCCTCAATAGTAAAGTTCGATGCCGCTGTGCAGTGACGCGTGAGTCACGCTCGCAGTTCGTAAATTTGTTGGCACGACTGTCAGCAGCCATGACAACGGCCAGGAACCTGGACTCCACTCGAGGACAGGAGCACGGTGCGTGTCGCTTTAACAACCCGGAAGTTACATGCGATGTAATGAAAAACGACAGGGCGGAAATCGCAGTGGGTTGTCCCAGCCCAGCTCGGAATCAGGGCCAGGGACCGGACCGATCCGAATGAGTTTGCTTTAACGCTGATGGTATTTATAGACAATTGGTTCGTGATTGTTGACAGCGCTCGGCGTTGCGCCGAACTCTCCATGGACCTGGTCATCGTCCACCATCGGCCATCGCAACGCCACTCCACTGGCTATTTTTTGCATGCCTCATAAAAATGAAACGAAATATCCAACTGGATGTGGACAGAAGCTGTCTAGGAGCATAAGAGCCGGTTCAAGTGAGTGCGTTGTGCACTGCATGCAGGAAATAGCGGCCAGTTGCCCATTTAGGCAATTGAATTAGGCCCTGCAGCCCAGGGATAAATCAGAGAAATCTACTGCTGATTTTTGTTGAAAATTCGCGTGCTACATGATACATTTTCCAACGCATAAAGTCAACAAAATAAAGCAGATCTTTTGAACACAATTTTTGTTTGATTTTGATAGCTTTTTTTGCGACCTAAATTCTTCGTTCGAATGTTCTTTAACTCGAGGTCTAGACACCGGACTTAATTCACATAAATCGAGACTCGAATAGTAAAAGCACACACATATGTATCGTTGTCTGAAGACAAGCAGTAGAAAGTAACCATGAAAGATAAGAAAAAATCCACCTCTAGTCTTCCAACACAAACCGTAATAAAAAGTTGTGGGCTCGGCGACAAAACGGTATATGACCGCACAAATGGTGGACACCGATCATCAGGAAATCAGTGCTGAAGAGGCCCGCTGGCCAGGCCGAAAATAATGTATACTATTGCCTCCTGTTTGCTTTGGATAAAATCTGAAATTTTTGTATTTCAAAAGATCCTTATTTACGTGTGAGTCATATAAATATAATTTTTACGTATATGAATGATTTATGTTTTCTATATAACCATGTTGGCGATGAATGCTCGGTTCTCATCACTCTCCTTGGTAGAGTTTTGATACTCCCCTGAAACCCATCATAGGTTGAGGTTGGTGTTGGGTGCTGGTGTGGGTCCCTCAGGTGGATTAACCAGCATGGCACTCAACTCTTTGGCATCATTAGTCAGATAGTGACGAGATCTGTTCTGCAAGTCTTCGGATTCTCGAACGCGCCTTGACAACTTCTCTTTTTTTGTACTGCTCAACCGCCGGCTGCCGTCATCGAATCGATCCAGTTTTCTGTATATATTGTGCAAGTCCAAATATATATCAGCAATGTCCTGATCTATCGCTTGCATTTGCTGCATAGAAGTCCTTAAGGAATCTTTGATGTACATTAAGTCCCTGCTGAGCTTGTAACAGTGGGATTCGCTTCTAACCTTGGGCATTATCAAATCAACTATATCATTCACAATACTCGAACAGTCACTACAATGCGAAATCGATTGAATCTGGTCTAAAGTATTATTAACAATTTGTTCCTGTTCCAGATTGTTTAAAGTTGTTGGTCCTTCTTCAAGGAAACGGCTGCTAATGTCGTGAAGAGAACCTATTTTCCACTGCACGATCTTAATTTCCGAGGTATTTGCTTCTTCCAATATATTCTGAGCCATAATCTTTTTTTTAATTTTTTTTTTTAACAAATTTGTGTGGTTACATGAATTTTTTTCTGGCACTATTGCTATGTAGAATGAAAGTTATATATGGCGGCCTGCTGTGATTTTGATTCCCTTTGAGGCATACATTTTCTGAATTTATTGATAGTGAAACACTTTCACAAAAGATACCAAAGAAACCATGGAACCATAGAGATTAAGTAGAACTAAATATCTAAACATTTCAATGAAATAAACGATAAATTTGACTGATGACAGCCTAGAACATGCCCATGTAAATTTCGTTGAAGGTGTATTCCAAAATGCATACAGTATTTATTTTTACTGTTGCAGTAGAAGCTTGCTACTTCCGTAGCACAAACATATCTAAGAGTTGGTTGTAAGCCGTCACTCCATGACAGGGATGTTACAACCAGTTGGGAATTAAATGCACACACACACATGCCTAAAAATGGAATTGTTAGCTTTGGGGTATTGCCTAAATTTTAGGCCTACAATTCCTAAAATGTATAGCCATTGAACACATTTATTATCATACCAGCGACATGAGATCAATATAAGTGGCCTTAACCTTTATTGCAAAAGATCCCCGGCCTTTGCCAGCTAACTGTTAATCATTAAGAAGATTGTAATTTTTTAGACGGTTATTGCGAATCGTGCCAATGCTAAGATACCATTTTTCCCTATTGTTATCATTAGGCTTACTGAAGTTAAACAGTTATCAAAGAATTGTTGGAAATGTTGATTATTAGGAATGTTTTAAGCCAAATGCAAAACAATTTCTGAAGACAAGTCCATAAGACTTATAGATTCCGTCTCCAATTTAAAGGTAAAAATCATATATAATGCAAGGCACACCAACTCTAGAAAACATTTTAAAGCCCAACTTGTGCGACTTTTTAGGACTGCTTTAAAGTTTAATCTATGATGCCCTAAAATATAAATTAAATTAAAACCTCATATATTGCAAAATAAATTAAACTACTTATACTTTTGATATTTCTCTTGTGATATTTAATTAAATTTCTCTTTCAATTTATTTAAAAAAGGTCGGATCTTATAAAGTTTTCATAGTTATCTTATCCTTTTGCGGGTTGCTTTTTATTTGTTCAAATCTACTTCGTGGTAATGCGTCTGATATAGCGGATAATTTTAAATTATTTGACCTTCGCATTGTTGGAATTTTGACGGCGCCTATGTAGAGCAGTATCGACAGTACTTCAGATACAATCCTTCATCTTGAAAGGCATTCTTATTAGTTTTACAAGAAAATCTTTTTAAAAATGTCATCATCAAAAAAATATTTTAAATACTCAACTGGACTTTTGATCAAATAACAGTTATGAGTAAGATCAAAATTTGAATGTACTGCTTTTGATGATGCCAGCAGTCATAGCACTTATACTAATTTTAGCCATAAGTTTAAGAAAATCGCCATAAAAATGTATTTAATACAAGAAATTTCTTTTTAAAAGCAAAATTCTCTGAAAATAAGAAAAAAAAAATGTCTATATTAAAGAAATGGTCACAATAAACCAAAATCGCCATAGGAAGCAGAACATATTGTTATGCTTTAGAAAAATATTCTTTATTTGTAGAAATTGTTTTCTGAAATCTAGGAAATCTTGTCAAACTGAATTTGTATACCCGGTACCCATAGGGTACAAGGGTATTATAAGTTGGTGAATCGTTTCTAGCAACGATCACAGTCGACTATAGCTTTCTTACTTGTTCAGAAATACATTTCCCAAAAACTAATATCCTGACAATTAAAAGTAAAACACTCTTAATAATTTACAAATATTTTCTAAGAAATATAAGAGGTTTATAAAATCTAGAGCGCTAATGGGTTGTGCTTTTGTCGATCTACAAGAGGAGGTCGGTTCGACTCCTGATCAGGGCAACGTAATTTTTATACCAGGTACCTATAGGGTACAAGGTTATAGGTTAGTGCCAACCGAGAATGTATGTAACAGGCAGAAGTAAACATTTCCGACCCTAAAAAGTATATATATTCTTGATCTAGCCATGTCCGTCTGCCCGTGTAAAACAACAGATCTCAGAGACTAAAAGAGCTAGAGTTACCAAATTTGGTGACAACATTGGAATCTGTTTCACGCAGATAAAGTTTGTTTTTAAATTTGGCCAAGCCCACTTCGGCCCCCGGAAATCGTAAAAAACTGTAAATAAGCTATATTCGTCATTTTTGGCTTAAAGTAAATTAATATAATAAATAAGTAGGCATTCGCGGACGTGTTCTGCAAATTTGAATAAAATCGGATGGTAAACATAGAAGTTAATAAACAATAAAATATATGTATTCTTCTTCTTGAAGCTACGTGCAATATCAATATCTCTCTCTCAAAAGCTAAGTACTCAGACACTCGAAAAGTGTTCGGAAGCATTGAGTCAAAACGAGAGGTCAATAGTCAACCTCTCGCTCTATCGCACTGCTTGGAAATCTTCGTTCTAGAGTTCTGCAACCACTTTTATTTATAAATTAAAAACATATCAACTAGTTTCGTTTTCGGCACTAAGCTGTAAAATACCCAGCCTTGAAACTAAAGACCACCTTGTCGAATTAGAAACATGTTGAAATATTTTTGATTTATTTTTGTTACCGTTACTATTAATCGTCACAAGTTTTCCAATTATTTGTCATAATATTTATGAATAAATGGAAATATGTTGAAAAACCACAAAGTTCTCATTTTATAACCTTGCAGATGCCATGATATTTTCAACGCAGAGAAGAAGGCATCTCCGACCCCATAAAGTATATATATTCTTGATCAGCATCACCAGCCGAGTCGATCTAGCCATGTCCGTCAGTCTGTCTGTCCGTCTGTCGGCTTCTACGGTATCGGAGTACTATATCTATATATATATATATAAATTCGATATTTTTTCAACATATTTTCAATGATCCAATTGCAGACTGCAAGGGTATACAACTTCGGTTTACCGAAGCTAGCCTTCTTTCTCGTTTATAATCTGTCACTAATTTTAGTTAATCGCAAAAAAATTTTCGCGGCCTCTTTTTGGTAAAATTTTTCGGCAGCTGTGGTCGCTTCGAAGCATTAGCGATAACTCAACACTCGCTGTAGCTGCATTCGCAAAAAATACCAAAAATGAAAGAACAGTGAAAAAGAAAATAACCCATAAAAAAAGGCCACAACAATTTTGAAGCGTAGCCGAAATTTAAATGAAAAGTCAATGTTGTCTATAGGCAACAGTGGGCATGAAAAGGTTAAAAAAACAAGTCAGTCGAATGTGACCGACTGTGAGATACCCGGTACTCAAAGCATTGTGGGTTAAATTAAATTAGACATGAACATGAAAAAAGAAAATGTTAAGAAATGAAGACAAAAGTACTGACGTCTTGTTTTGACTTAATGCTACGGAACCCTTTTTAAGTGTCTGAGCTCTTAACTTTTGAGAGAGAGAAGAAGAATAAGCATACACAGAAACTTTATTGTTTAATAACTTCCATGTTTACCATCCGATTTTACTCTGATTTTCAGAACACGTCTGCGAATGCCTACTTATTTATTATAGCTATTTACTTTAAGCCGGAAATCACGACTAAAGCTTATATACAGTTTTTTATGATTTTGGGGGGCAGAAGTGGGCGTGGCCAAATTTTAAAATAAACTTGATCTGCGTGCAACAGATTCCAATGTTGTCACCAAATTTGGTAGCTCTAGCTCTTATAGTCTCTGAAATCTGTTGTTTCACATGGATAGACAGACTGACAGACGGATATGGCTAAATCGACTCGGCTGGTGATGCTGATCAAGAATATTTATACTTTATGGGGTCGGAGATGCCTGTTACATACATTCTCGGTTGGCACTAACAATAAAATTATAATATTTTTGTAGAGTTATAAAAACCTGAACAGATAGAACATTAACTCGATTACCTAAGCCAACCCGGGATAACCTGAAAACCTCACCTTTTATTTTTCAATTGTCGATTATTCTTGCTTGCCTTTTCCCTATTTTTGGTATTTTATTCTTTGTTCCTTCGATTGCTTTGTAAACAAAGCAAAGTGCAAATTCATGTGGTAAGCCACTTGAAATCGAACATTCTTCCCATCTGACGAGGTGCCCTGAATACAAAGCTTTGATTGTTACTTAAAATGTATCTTGAACTGTATCTGTATATCACTCTTCATCCTGCCCGAATCCAAATCCGCAAGTGTTTTGCGAATGTAAATGTTGGCAAAGTGGCAAGTCAGGTGGCTACTCAATGTTACACTCTTCCATTCCATTAGGCTCAAGTTAAAGCTTTGACTGAGCTGATGATTGTTTAAATCGACAATTGCAATTGAATTTGGGCTAAACAGACCACGGTGGCAAGTTAAGGGTATACTACATTAAAAGTTTCCGTCTATGATTTAAAATAAAACAAGAAGGGAAGCTAAATTTGGGAAGCCGTTATACTCTTGCAGTTTTTAATTTGACGTTACAGTTACTGTTGAGAGCTAATAGACAAGCTCGACCAATTTCGATAAATTGAGATGAAACAAAAGTAAGATATAGAAATCTATTCTTAAAAAATAAATATCCCAAATCTGGAATCATTAAAAATGTCAATATATCGGAAAAGGTTTAAGAATGCCAAAAATACAAATATTACAAAAATAAAATAGTGTAACAATATTTTTTAGTTCCCATGACAGCCTGATGATATAGTCGGCAGATCACTGCCGTTCCGATTAATATGTCAAGAAGAGAAGACTATTTGGTAGCTCTAAAGCAAAGAGACTAGTTTGCGTAGAAGCGGACAGACGGACAGAGAGACGGTAATGGCTCGATTGACTCGACTATTGATGCTTACCACGAATATATATATTTTATACGGTCGGAAACGGCTTCTCAGCGTTTCAAACTTCTGACTAAAATTATAATATCCTACAAGGTATTTCCTCTTTTATGGTAAGAAATAAAATTATATTTTATATATATTAGTGAAAAATGAAATGTGATCAGAATGCTTTTCCATATAGGATTTTGTTGTGTATTCTCTTGACTCTAACAATCCCATCACGCTTTAACATATGAAGATATTGATACCCTCATCGCTTGTTGTCATTGTTTTGCCCAAACGAAGTTAATTCGATTATCACCAATCGGAGTGTGGTAGTTCCTAATTGATTTGAGCAAACGAGATTAATTTATGAGTGGGAAAGCAAAGCCGTGCCAAAGCCCATGTCACAGTGCCGGACAATTCAAATTGCGTCCTCCTTTCAGGATTGTTCGAGTATTGTCTTTTTTACTGGATGAAGTTGTGTGCACTCAAAATAATAGAGCACGGCAGGACGGAGCGCAAATACGACCCAGGACAAAACACAACTGGAAACTCAGACTCGGCAGGAGGGGCCAAGGACCTCTGACTGCTGCAGCCTGTGTAATGGCAGCGTTTACTCAATTTTAGTACGTAGTAAACGTATTTCTTTTATAGCCCCGTAGGTTATTTGTGCATCGCTCTGACTCGCTAGTACGCTAGTACGCTCGTCTACATTCCGGGATGCGAGCGCACTCAGACAAACAATTCAGAAAAGATATATATCCCTGACACAATAAACGAAGTTCGTTTCCTGAGTGGCCATTTTACTGCGAGGCCTTTCACTTGGAGTACCCTCCCGCCTGCTGGCTCCTGGCTCCTGCCTCCTTCGTCCACCACCAACCACTCAACCCCTATCTTGGGGCCAAAACTAAGCAAATATTCGCACACAAATATGATGAAGTATCGGGGGCTGGGTGTGTTTGTATTCCTGCTTCTGGTTTGCTTTTAATTGCTTTCAAGTAAACAGAATGCCCCTTGGTAAATGGGAACATAAATATAATTGCCAGGTTGGCTCGCACTCGGATTCGCACTGGCATTCGCATTGCTTTAAAATTTGCACTCTCGAGGCCATATGTGACGTGGCGAAACATTTGTATGGCCAGCTTCCTCCCACTGACCCGTGGGCTTGCTTATGCTTAGCAGTGCCGAAGGTGTTATTTAATTTAACGTCCTGATTTGGCAGATTACATATTTACCCCTCTGTGGCCGCTGTTATTGAGGCTTTCGATTTGACAACTTAGCCCAATTTGGCGCAAATCAAATTAAACTAAACAGAATCAAGAATCTTGGCTTAAATGCTTAGAAGTATATTTGCGTAACGTATTATAGTTTGTTAGTTACCTTAATGTACTGCATATAATGCATTCTGAAGCTGCAAGCCTAAAAAAAAATGTGTTAGACACGCATGACAAATTAATTTCTGGTAAGATACAGGGATAGAGGTAATTGTCTTAGTCGGAGATCTGTTCCAAGCTCCTTGAATAAACAAAAAATTGACTTAAATCGCGATTCCGCTTCGCTGTCTTGCTCCCCGTCGTATTATAGCATTGCAATTCATTAAAGATACAATCGGAATCCCGTTGCTTATGGTGCGTTGGAGGAAAGGTAACATTAAATTGTGTACACTTCTCTACTGAAATACTTTCCACTCAAAACATATTCTGGCCAAACTGCACAGTTCCAAATAATTCGGCAACAGCGAAACTAATGCGAAATTTAAAAAACATAATTTGGTATGAATGCTTTAGAGGAAATGGATGCAATTTGAGATTATTTGTTGGGCTGTTGGGGGTAACTAAGCGCATGCCTAAAATCGTGGCCTTGTGGCAGCATTCCAAGAAGTTGCAGTCCAGAAAGGAATCCGAGTCATTCACATTTGTCCAACGGTACGCGGTTGATGAACGAGGTGATTCGAGCGACGATCATCAAATGCAAAATCAATGAACAATTAGTCCTTATCTTATTCGTGAAAGTCCTTATTCGTGAATTTCCGATTATTTCAACTGATCTTCCATTTCCATTCAAGTGGATTCAGTTTCCCGTTCGATTTGCTTTTGCGATGACAATAAGTAAATCCAAGACCAATTTTGGTTTTTCGCACGGTCAGCTGTACTTTGCTTCTTTGCATGTTGGATAGCGGCTTCGTTGTTTGTTTTTCCTCCGGAAAACAAATCGAAACATATCGCTCTCCATTGACTTGGATTCATTTTAAATAAATAACATCGAAATTATAACTTTTTCTTTATTATTAATCAGCAGTTTATCTGAGGGCATTGAATTGGAGCGAGACAACGTTCACCGGTTCCGCTAGTTTTAATTAAAAATAGATTTAAAGTTTGAGTCGCTTTGTCGCTTTAACATTGCAAGTAATAATTCCATTAATTAAGTTTCCAATACATCTATGGGAATGTCCGTTTTCAAACAAACATACCCTATTAGGTGACTACCAATAAATGAAGGCGCCATCATCAAATGAAATTCAGTGGTTTATCACATTTAAAATTATTTACCTTTCATTTTGTTCAATTTAAAATGTATTTCTTGAATTCAAGTGTCCACATAGTGTAAATAATTTTTTGTTGCATTGTGTTATTTGCATAAAATCCAAAACCAGCCCGTAGTATGCATTATTTTTTGCATACTTTTTTACATTTGCCTTGGATTTACGAGAGGGTTGGTCAAGTGGCAGCTGCATTAGGCCATAAATTTGCCAAAAAGTAAACAGTAAACATTTTATTGTTGCTTTTCAATGCGCAACTGACTGCCCCTCCGTTCAACTGTTTTAAATAATTATTTAACATTTTACATTGTTTAGCTCGCGTTTTCCGTGTCGCCATGCGGGTGAGCTCGATGCGACGGGGGAGGCTTTTGTTTGTTGTAAAGATTTGCACGATTTGCATTTGTACCAAAACGATTCATGAATGATTCATGTGCGCCAGACCAGAAGCAGATGTCGACAATACTCATCCCACTTCGATTTATGCATCGGGCACGTGCCAACGGCTTAGCGGTGCTGACGCTGGAACTTTAAAAGGATTTCAAATATCAGAACAAATTTTCAGGGATAGTTGAAATGAATTTAAAGGATTTCAGCTATTTCCCTGTAAACGATTTTATTTTAAGGGGTAAGTGTAGGAATAAAATAATCTGGACTAAGCACAGACTCATTGAGGGGAGTCATTAATGATTATAACAGATTTAAGAAAAAACGAGAAAGAAAGCTAACTTCGGTAAACCGAAGTTGGTATACCCTTGCAGTCTGCAATTAAATCATTGAAAATCGAAACATTTTAGTAATGTTGAAAAAATATCTAATTTTGTAAATTTTACATTGTACATGTAGAATTTTACATGTTCATATAAATCGACCGATCGCTTCTATGGCAGATATATGATATAGTTTTCCGATCTTAAAAAAATTAAAACCGTAATTCTAGAACCATAAAAACTGCTATATCTCAAAATTTATAGAAACACGTTTAAAAACAGAGAAGTTAAATTTTTGTTTACATTAATTTCGCCATCATTCCTATTACAGCTATAGGCTACTGTATTCCGATTTCGGCCGTTCCGACATATACACTGCGTGCTAAAGAAATAAGACTATGCTGAAAATTAATTAGCTCAAAAACTGAGAGACTAGTTCGCGTAGAAACCGACAGAAGGACAGACAGACAGACGGACATGGCTAGATCGACTCGGCTGGTGATGCTGATCAAGAATATATATACTTTATGGGGTCGGAGATGCCTCTTTCACTGCGTTGCAAATATCATGGCAAAATTATAATACCCTCTGCAAGGGTATAACAAGAGTTCTAAGGTTAAGAGATACCTTGTCCACTAAAAAAAAGGACAAGTGCGCATTTTAGTGGCACTGCCATCATTTGTACCAATGAATACTAATAAATGAATAATAACTAATATTAGGACAATTGCTTTAAGATAACACCGGATGAATACTAATAAATGAATAATAACTAATATTAGGACAATTGCTTTAAGATAACACCGGAGAAGTATTGAAAGTCTAGCCGCCTTTATCGTTCAGAGTTTAGGGTAGAAAAATAGTTAATTGCGACGCTAAATTCGACGTGTATTGGTTGCGTAATAATAAAGTTAGAAAATCCGAAAAAATAAGTGCACAAAAAAGTTGTTTGTGTGGTATATTTAAGCATTGGGCTCTTGAAAGCTTCGATTAGTGTCGAAAAAAAAGATGAAAAAGATTTTTCTACTAAATATTTATTACTAAGTCTATTACCCGAGCATACTCCAGACCTTGCAAATGCCGAGTTGAGTTGAAGCCTGCCTGACAGCCAATCGCGCCAGTCAGCGTCGGCAAATGCAAATTTAATGGTCTATGAAAAAAGGTAGCCAGGCAAATGCTTTTAACCACATCCGCTGCCATTAGCTCACCGTCGGATCCGTTGCTAAACAACAGCAGCGACGGAAAATGGAGAAACCTGAATAACAATGGAAAATGACGGCATTGGAAATGCGAAAATCAATGCGCATTAGTGGATGGTGTTATTTCATCTTACTCTACCAGAGAATTGGCAGTAAGGCGGAGCGTCCTCGTTTTTTTCTCATCCACGCACAGTGGTCTACTCCACGAATCAGGCAGGCTTAAATTGGCAATTAATAAGAAATTAATTAAATTAAGACAATAGCTAACTTCTGAAAGATGAAGCTTGTGTACTCTTGCAGTCTGCATTTCTACCATCCGTTACTGTGACTGCTTTACGACATAGTCCAGAAATTTGTATTAAATGAAAAAACACATTTCTGATGGTCTCTAGAATTTTAATTTATAAAAAACTAAGAAAAAATTATCAACCCATCCTTCATATCTATATGCTATCAGTGTGGACGGTAGTCCACGTAGTGACGATGAGCATCGAGACTGTGGTGCGCGAGGTGACTACTATATAGAGCTGTAGAATTGAAAATCTGCTAAGATAGTCTGATCAAAACCATGTATATCTTTTTGAAAAAATTTTTGAAAATGGGAGCTGTTGGCACCAGTAGAGCAAAAATCCGCAAAAATGTCGTTGTGATCTCGCTTCAAATAAGCGTCGGACGACACCTTAATCATCCCGATTCGATACTCCTTTCAAATGATATTCAATAGGCCGTTTCGAAATGAAAACGTTTGTCCTGGTGCTTGTCTGTTTGTCATTCTGTATAAAATCTTCGTTCTAGAGTCCTGGAACCACTTTTATTTATAAATTAAAAACATATCAACTAGTTTCGTTTTCGGCACTAAGCTGTAAAATATCCAGCCTTGAAACTAAAGACCACCGTGTCGTTCTAATTCGACATGTTGAAATATTTATACCCGGTACCCATAGGGTACAAGGGTATTATAAGTTTGTGCCAACCGAGAATGTATGTAACAGGCAGAAGGAGGCATCTCCGACCCCATAAAGTATATATATTCTTGATCAGTATCACCAGCCGAGTTGATTTAGCCATGTCCGTCTGTCCGTCTGTCCGTCCGTGTGAAACAACAGATCTCAGAGACTATAAGAGCTAGAGTTACCAAATTTGGTGACAACATTGGAATCTGTTGCACGCAGATCAAGTTTGTTTTAAAATTTGGCCACGCCCACTTCCGCCCTCAAAAATCATAAAAAACGTTAAATAAGCTATACTCGTTTTTTTCGGATAAAAGTTAAAAAATAAAAAAAATGAATAAAATAGAGCGGACGTTTCCTGAAAATTTCAGCAAAATCGGATGATAAACATGGGAGATATTAGCAATAAGGTTCGAATTTTAAAACCCCCCTAAGGCGCTGCTGTTGCAAGCTGAAGCCGACAGGTGGCGCATTCGAGCCTAGGCCGTGCGATATAATGGCGCCAATGTATGTATGTACAATGTATGTATGTACAATTTTAATTTGCCTTTTAGTGTGAAGCGCAAACGTTTAGGTACCGGGTATCTCACAGTCGAGCACAGTCGACTGTAGCTTTCTTACTTGTTTTTATTTGTTCAGCTCCTCCTTCGATGCCGTCTTTATCTCGTCAAGCTTAGCGTATCGTCGTCCTTTCATGGGCCTCTTCAGTTTAGGGAACAAGAAAAAGTCACAGGGGGCCAGATCTGGGGAATTCGGTGGCGCGGCATTATTAGTGTGTTGTTATTGGCCTAAAAAGTTTTTGTTCTTCCACAAATCCGGGCGTTTCTGGCGGATTGCTTCTCGCAAATTGCGCATAACTTGCAGGTAATATTCCTATTTGACCGTTCTACCCTGTGGCAAGAACTCATGATGCACCACGCCCCTGCAATCGAAGAAAACTGTCAGCGGCAGCTTCTATTGAGATGATTGAGTTTTGGTTTTCACGTCATAACCATAAACCCACGATTCGTCACCAGTTATGACCCTCTGGTGCAAATTTGAGTCGTCGCGAACATTTCCCGGGCGTCCGGCACGCTCTTCGTCGTTCACATCTTCTCGGCCTTCTGAGAACATTTTGTACCACCGATAATTGTTGCTTCGGTCCAAGGTAGGTTCTCCGTATGCCTTAGTCAACATTTGGAATGCATCCGCTCACATAATTTCGTTTTTCACACAAAATTTAATACAGGTTCTTTGATTAATTTTTTTGAATAGGTAAAAATCGAAGACGATCCAAAACACGTGCACGCAAAGCAGCTGTCAACAATTAAGTGAACATTCAAAATGGCCGTGCTTGTCGGCATAAGTGAAAGACATGAGTACCAACATAACGCCACAAAAAAATCGAAATTCGAATATACGTAACACGCGAAAATGTAAAATTCGCGATACTATTTGAACACACCTCGTATGTATATGTATATACTTTATTAAACCGGAAATAAGTTTTTAACCTCGTTGAAAATATTTTTTCTAAATTCGTGACAGAAGTATTTAAACCAGGGTTCGGCACCCAGCCATACACAGTTTTTTAGTGCCAATGTGTGCGATGCTAACAGACCCGAACGATTTGCTTCTCTGCTGCTGCGAGAGCGGAGCAATTGTGTATAGGCTACTCGGTAGCTTCTCTGCCGACCCCTGATTTAAGCCTTTGTTGCTGTTAATACATATTATAATAATAATTAGAGAGAGTATTAACACGTTGCACCTTTTCTAAAGTACACTTTTTCAAAAATTCCGAGTTTCAATAATTATAGCCGCTAACCATAAGATACGGGTACATTACTTAGATGTAAGGGATGATGTACTTAACTGGAAAAAGATGAGGGAAAATCCAATAAACGAGGTATATGTATTTAAATATTGTCAATATTTACAAAACTTTGGGTAGTGTCACAGAGGGGTAGTCTCGATATCAGCTTTCTTAATTTTTTTTTTAATATTTTGATTATTATTTTCAATGCGCTGTTCAAAGGTAATTACGTAGACATGTTAGTAAAATTACGGGTGTTACTGTAGAAGCCTAGCGTGTAGGCACAATTTCAATAGTAATGCCTCCATTGTAAAGCCATGGCAATGCACGGGGGGCATTAATCAACGCTGATGAATGTGGGTACGACCTACGTTTACTGTAATTGTACTACTCGTCCCCGCTCAGATCGCCAAAATAAGAACAACCACAGTCAAATATGAGCTATGGCAGGAGTCACAGGCTCAAAAACAAACGCTCAATGGCAAAATAGCGACAAATTCTCGTCAGTTGCAGTCCGCAAGTGGGATTTGTGTGCTTCATTGTAGCCAGTAATCGGTGTTGCAAGGGTATACAAGGATTGGATTAATTTGAATGCAACCTTACATAAATGGGGAGTCTTGCTACCTTGAACTGCTATCAGTTATCATGTAAAATTATATATATTTTTACTTTAATTGATTAAAAGCAGAGTCGAAAAGTTAATAATTTTTTAAACTGCGAATTTGTATCAAATTTGTCTTAACTGGTTGTATACACTTAAATCACGAAATCATTTACTTTTTTTTACAAGTTTGTTAATATAAATTATAACATTTATTTTAATTCTGTATTTATTTTTAATTTCAAAAACTTTTTAATTTAAAAAAATGGGAATTATGAATAACGATAGGTATTCCTCGATGGACAGGATTCCGAGAACACGGGTTATTAGAAATCCAACATCTTAAAAAGACGTTAGTTTAATAAATTTTCTTGTCGCTGAACGAATAACTGTAAATATTGTTACCAGCAGAAATGAAAAAGGCTTGAACAAAAATTAAAATATTTCGATGCTTAAAATTCTAATTTTTTTCTCTAAAGAGAATGAAAGAAAATCTTGAGAATGTGTTCCTCAAGTGAGTAGATTTCAAGACAATTAAGTGTTTTTATATAACTAATTTTCTCAGTATTGTAATTCATTGCTACGTTCCCAAAGAAGTAATTACAATCATTACTTGATTTTTTTTCTCAGTGTTGGTTATTTTCAAGATTTTTTGCAATATTTTCAATGCCGGGTATTCCATAGTCGGGGATCTCGATTTTGGCGTTTTTTCTTGTGGCATTTGCTGCCGTGTCCAACATGTCGTGCAATCCCAAACTCGCACACATGTACACAACTAGACACAACCACACACGAGCACTCATCGAGGCGCAATGCATTCAAGCGCAAATTAAGCTTGACAAGCAAAAATTAAACTGTATATCTGTGTGGAAGGATGTATCTGCTAGATATATTTGTCCGTTCGTGTGCAAGCACGTGTGCTGGGGCCCAAGTATCGTTGTGTGTTTCTGGCTGCTTGTTTGGCAAAATATAATTTCTTCATGTTCAGTTCATTAAACAGAGCAAGCCAACTTGGAAAAGCACTTACCATGAATAGATTTTAAGGGGTTCGACTGCGATACGGCTCGAAAAGAGCCAAAGAAGGCAAGAGAACAAGGAAACTTTAAGCAAATATGCAAATCGCAAAATGGAACGATAAAAGTGATATATCGCTGCAATTTTAAATGAACCATTCGACTGATTTGTTTATATTTGCCTTATATAAAGATAAACTAAGTTTTTCGGCCAATTACGTAATTTGAGGTAAGGTAATTGATTAAGGTATTTACCTATTAATTTAAATTAATTTAGCTTACGAATTTACAAATCAGCTAAGACCTTTTGAATGATCTTGATAACTGAGTAGTGAATAATTGCAATAAAGTAAATACCAATATAAGGACCAGGATCTTTCTCTTCTAGAAAAGAGAAATATCTGTGTAAAATCCACCCATAATTTCAAAGTTTCTCAAATACGTGGGCAGAAAAAATTTACAGAATAAATGATTTCATTCAATAATTTCTTTGGAGTGTTGTAAATTTAGATAGCAATAATTATATTTTAAGAGTTTCTTAACGCAAATGTTGTATGGTTTCTTTCATAATAAATCAATTTCTGCTCAGGCAAAATCAAAAAGACTTTTAAAAAACTGTATATCATTATTATATTTGTCCGTTTTAAAAGAGTAAAATAAACAATGAAACTGTTTTAATATAACAATTGAAAATTAATGTTATATTAAGGAAAAAGAACTTGTCAAATGATGTCGTACATTCAACTCCAATTTTGGTCAGCATTTAACTTGGATGTCCTCTTCAAACGCATTATTACAGGTTTACTGTCGATCAGATTACTCAGAGACTCTAAAAATCATTCAATAAGAATTCTGATAAACGGTTTTCCAAATAAGCCTATAGCATAAAAGACCGTAAACTCACGAGCGTCGAAGAAGGAGCCACTGCAGTACTATGTACTTCTTTTGTATTACTTTTTGGATAGCCGAGGAAATGACTGGCATAAGCCGTTGTAGTGAGTTAGTGGCGTTAAATCACTTAAACGAGAGCAAAACAAAGTAAAAATAATTTCCGAGCCCGATTTCCATTGCCAAAAGCAATTCCCAACAATGACAGCCACAAAATGATGAACTCTGGTTTTGCGGGTCGGTTGTCAAATCAGGCCCTTCACCTACTTATTGTTCGCGGCTATATACATATATATTTATGTTCATATACTCGGTACTTGTGGACCACCAGGGTATATATTACTTGTTATTGTAAAATAGGCAGATGAAAATACATACAGCCGATTCGGTTGGCCGGCTACGTAAACATCGGAATCTCAAAGAAAAAATAGACTAAGAAATGTATAGAAATTTAAGAAATTATGCTATTGGCAGGAAATCTGCACGAAACAATCATTTCTGTGCATATATGACTTTTAATATGCTACTTGTGGAAGTTTATATTTTAAGGGCTACAGGGTACCTCATGGTCAAGTCAGTCGAATATAGTATTCTTTGTTGCTCGTTTAGAAATTTGATACTGAGTCGCATTAACTTTGACATTCGCATGATTATGGCTCTTGAGATATGCCTCCCTTTTGCTTTCTATCTTCATGACTTTTGCACTTTGACGAAGTTGATGAAATTAATATTAGAAGGAGCTCGACGCTCAATATGCTCTCAGCTGAATTTGCAAGCTCACTCACTGCCTCCTTATCGGTGGCGGGCTATTGATAGGAAATCTCAATGCTAACATAAGTGCATGACTCAGAGGCTGTATAAATAGCAAATGGCCGCTGAGGAAGTTGCGTCCACACTTTTTTATAGTCTCTTTACGAAGCTAAAATCTCCTAAAATTTGTTTGGAATTTTTCAGAACTTTTATAAATCAAAACATTTTATGCATGCCTTTTTTAATTTTTGGACCAGGAGGCGCTTGGTGTAATTGCTTTGCATAATAATATTTTTGCTTTAGGCCTGACACTATAACTATTGCTTATTCAAGAGCAAAAAAAAAAATTTGCGTGGCCAAATTTTAAAATAAACTTGCAACAGATTAGAATAACGATTGAAATCCATAGAGGAGACGAATTTCAATGTAATCTTTAAAACTGTTATGCGTGGAAAATCTTAAGAAGGTACTTGATTTTATGTGGTTCGGAAAGTTGTCTATTAATTATGAATTTATGTCACTGTGATGCTCCACTGCTTATGCCTATCGACTTTCGGAGTTATGTGCTCCAATTCATCAGGTCTCAATTGCTTTGCCTTGATTACACGAGCTCTTACCAACATTTTTTTCTGGCATTGTGCCTCTGTAAATACTCACTGCACAAATCTTATCTATATGCAATCAGCAAATATTTACTCACAGAACACGAGCCCACCCTACAAATCCTATGCATATCGAAAGGATGCATTATGCAGGCACTTTTGTAGGCAAGTGGAAATTATGTCAAAACAAAACGTGCACGTCAAGTCACTCGTTAGTCTGAGAGGCATTTCAATTAGAGGCTCGCAATGTGGAAGTCGAAGTAAAAAAACACATCCAGAGAACAAACAGAAATGAGAATTGCACAAAAGTTCAACTAATATGATATGCAACGGCGGCGGGGTGGAACAGGAACCTGCAGTAACGGGAGCGAAGTACAGAATGTGAGTGTCGGTGAAAAGGGTGGGCTCAGATTCCACTCTATATCGGCGCATGGAATCTACAATTTATATCGGTAAACGCTCACCCTTTAATTAGCGATTATAAGTGTTAGGAAAGGTTGAAAAATAATTTACAATATGAGATTTTTAATAATTGTAAATTCTTTAAGCTATTTTGTAGCTTCTGTTTGGCACATATTTTGTTTTAAAAAATATATAAAAATTCAGTTGATATGTTAAAAAAAATAAATGATTTAGTTTAAATTCAATGTCTATGACATATTTTTGAACTAACTTTTAAATCCAATGTTATTAATATTAATTAAATACCAATATGTATTTCAGTTACTTATAATCCATTAAAAAATTCAGGACTTTTTTTTTGTACAATATTTGTACCATGGTGGAAGAGTATTCCACAGTGGCTTTATATATTTGAAAACACCGCAGAATCGCTCATCTCTGCTTTCGAATTTCCTTTCAGTTTTTCTGTGGATACGTCTGGGAAGCATTTGAAAGGATTTTTCATGTCTCTGCCATCTTTCTTTCGTTCTTAATGTGACTGTGTGTGCGCTTTGCAAGTCGACTTCATTCATTCATTCAAAAAAAGTTAATTCATAAATCGCACAAAGCGCGCTGATACGAAAGACGTACACATGGCAACCCTTATTGCATGCAAAATGCATTTAGTCGGTAAGATAAAGCCGTGCCTGCAGCCAGAAAAGAAGGTTATATGTGGGACTTGCCCTTCCCCCTCGGTTTCCTGTTCAAATAAAAGATTTCTATCAGGTGGCTCTTATGGCGCATAAAAGTACTTAAATTTGTTTGACTTTTGGCCAGATCTGAACGGCGGGTGGAGGTGGGGCTGTGGCTGGCCGGTTGTTTTACCTCGCTAGTTGAAATTGCTAAAGCAACTCACGACCCTCGCAACTTGTTTAATTTTTTACCCATCGCCGAGCACGACGACAACAGGAAAGCTTTGTTTGCAAATGCGTTTAGCGAGATTGCTGCGCCAGGATACGGGATATGGTTACGAAATCAGAAATGTACATATGAGCGCATATAAAAAATTATATGACATTTCCGAGGGTTGCCATACGGAAATTTCCATTTAAAAAGATACATTTATTAGGGGAGTATGGAACCAAGGACCAATCACAATGATCAAGTCTGATTATCTGATTAATATTTCAGAACTATGCAGCTATATTCAGTACAAATTATAATATGATGTTCAGTAGGTTTCTTCAGATTTTATAAAAAATCCAGCTTAGTTTTGAACACCGGAGGCAAACATTAGGATTAACCCACGTTGACCTCACCTGCCTGCAGTCAGCCATGAAATTGAACGGTTTCTTGAAGGCATTTTCAATCAGAAGGCGCGGCTAAAAGAGCGTGGCTAAACAGCCGTGAAATGGGTGACAAAACCCTCCTCAACTTTGCCAAATGCACTCGGCTCACATGTGACTTTATCAAGCCCTGTAAACTGCTTATATCTCACCACTCCAGAGCCATCTCTGCCAGTGGGGCGGTAAGGGCAGATGGGAAGTGGGATAGTGGGGGGTGGGCGTGGTGAAGTGACGCATCGACGACAACAACAGCAAGAATAAGGACACTCGAGGCAGACAACAAAATGGCGCAAACGCTTCTTTTGTTGGGCGCCAAACTTAAGGCTTAAGCCTTTCCAGAGAGCCAGTGCCTGAGGAGGCAGTACGTGATTTTATCAAAGGGAAAGCCGAATGGAGATCTGAGCAGCCTCCATCTACCACCTCCCGCACACCACGCCCGCCCTCACCGTTTGACACTCTTGGGCTGCGTCAAAATATGCCGCAATCAGGCTGCAAAACATTTTCATTTATATTTAAATACGAAACGCAACACCAATGAAGAATGCTGAAGTCGAGTTTCTCGACTAGGGGATACCCCACACTTCATATTGCTTTAAACTAAAACGTGCATTTTTTTTTTTTTGGCAAAATGAAGAAGCCTTATTTTATTGTTTTTCAGCTAGATTTCTAAAATAATAGTTTGTTAAATAACACAAGTTTAAAAATTTATTTTATTTTTTTCGATATAATCGTGGGTTAAGAATACATTGTCAAAATTTTAAATCGATCAAAGCAAAAATAACGAAGTAATGGGTAGTTGAAGGGAAGCCATTCTATGTTCGATGAATGGCAGCCAAAATTTTCAAACGCTCTCCTGTAATGTGCCATTTAAAAAATCGGTGTACACGATTACTCATAATCTACTTGTCCAATCGTTGTGAAACTTGGCCACAGCGTTTGCAACTAATTTTTCGGGTAATCACGTCGGGGTTTTTATAATTTGATTTTTAATTGGATTTCTTATTTAACAATTAAACTTTTATTTTTTGTAAAAAATTTGTTCTGACTTCAAACTTTTATGAAAAATTGAATAAAAATTAAAAAAAAAACTCCACGAAAATAAATCGGGACAATTATCCTTTAACTGTTGAATTTTCTTTTTTTCATATCGGACGATTCTGTGAACAGTTAGGATGTACACCGCAAAGCAACTTTTTCTTGAGGGGCAACATATTTTTCAATAAAACAATTAAAAAAAAAATTGTCTAAACGTTACGTTATTATATGTCATAAAAATTATAATCTATCTCAAAAAATAGCCCGTTTTGCACAAAATTAACCCTACCCCTCTTGTATGTGTATATCCACAGGCACTGGAGTGTTACCGACTATTTATAAAAGTTTCGACCCTGCCGATACACACATTTGCAGGAAAACGATATACCCTCACACTCCAAGAGGATCGGGTATGAAAAGAGGCAGCAGGGGAATCTGGAATGACGAAGTGGTTGAGATGGGAAAACAGGGGCTGGGCGGTGGGGAAGGAAACGGAAACGCGTTTTCGATTATGTTTAGCCGCTTTTCGGGCAGCTTATCGACGCCCACGCATATGGGCCGCCCTCACCCCGCATTCCATATTTATAGCGCAGCATGATTTATTATAATTTTATGCATGAATCCCGTTCCAAAAGTGCTGCGTGCGTGGGTGTTCGTAAGGGAGCATAACCAAGGGGCGTGGTCCTTCTCCAGGTGAAATAAGTTTGAACGATTACGACTCTATCAGTTTCCCTGTGTGTTGTCTAGCTTGACCTATTTTCCACCAAAATGATTACTGACAGAACAACAACTCAATCGACTGAGAATGGCATCATGGATTTAAGGTGCATATCAAATAAGAGGACATGCTGGTTGATTGTGAAAAAAGATCGATGAATTGCGAAATTCATAGGATGGAACTGCTAAAATTCCGCAATCATTAATATAATCGTTAAAAAAAAGAAAGGTAACACAAAGAGAGAAATATTTTCGGCTTTCTGAAACTGAGATCGATTTGACACCAATATATCATTTATATCATTATACCATTGCAAGTGGTATTACAATTAAGTCAGAAGCTGCAAAGCAGTAATAAAAAAAAATATATATATATGTATATTCTTGATCATTATCGACAGACTACTAGATTCAGCCAGCCAGCCAGAAAAATTACTCCGATCAACTCCAATATTAAATATTTTAAAAATAACTAACAAATAAAAAAAAAACTTAAAATGTATTATTTTTATCGCCCTTGTCGGACTGTTCGAAACTTGACTATATGAGGTGAGAGCTAGACAAATGGAGATAGAAGGTTGCAGCTTTATTGTATAATAACTCCCGTCCTATTATCCTATTTTCTCAAATTATAATATTATGTAATATATCAAAACAAATTTGCTATATAGTACATCTATTTATTGACGAATTCAAACCAATATTTTTCTTGTACGTTTTTCATGAATTGTTGAGGGGATTGTAGGCGTTCCCATATATTGGAAGAAACTTCACCTGCGTGCAAAAAATAGTAACTCCCATGTTTTTCATCCGATTTCTTTTAGAAAGCGTCTGCACATAATACTTAACTATAGATATTTAGTTCGACCAAAATGAAATAATTTAACATTTTCGGACATGGCTAAGTTGACTCGCCTGTTAATACAGAACACGGACTTTATGGGATCGTAGATGACATCTTCATCCTGTTGTACATTTTCCCAGAACATTAAGTTTTAATATCTTTTTATTATCTGGTTACCATGAATCACATTTTATTTTCACGTCACAATTCTTTGTTTTACGTACTCAGATGGACGGACGGAGACTTGGGGTCTGAAAAAAAAACAAGTCAAAACGGTGTCGATATTACGTAGCTCAGTTGATTGTTGTCCAATTTAAATGACTGATATCTCATTTTGTTGGAAATTTCATTGGTAATAACATACAAAGATAAAAGTTAATATATTTTTTTTTTATATATTTTAAACTTTAAAATAGGTAAGTAACCTCAAAAATTTAACTAATTTATACAGGGGTTTTGCTTTTTTTCGCTTCCGTTGACCTTATTTACAGCCTAAAAATGATAAGATTGTATAAACTTGGCTATTTCGTAATGAGATTATCCTTCATTATACTTGTTAAGGACTTTTTTCGCAGAAATACTTTGATTTGTGTGTGCATATGCTTTAATGCAGACAAAAGTCAAAATAACCTTAAAAAATGTTTATTTTTTATAAACTTTTGGACGCCATATGGTTAAGGGGGAGTTCCGTTATCAATTTCCCAAAAAAAAAGGCCAGATTAGGCTTCAAATAAGAAAAATTCAAATAAGTAAGGCAACTGTGCCAACACTTTTGTTTCACGAAATACGTTTATTTTTTGTGTAAGTTTAAATAGTTTTAAGGACGTTAAAAAAAAGTATAAAAAAATTATGCCAATGAATACACAAATGTTTAATTAAACTATATACAAACAAATTTAATCATTTAAATGCTTAATACGTCTGGGAATAACGTTTAAAGTTGACATTTGCAACTGTGCCAACACTTAAGTTCAGCACTGTACATTTTTATAATTTTAAGTGATTTTTGTGAGCGCACTGCAAAGAAATGGCAGGCACATGTATCGACACTATTGGTGACATCATTATGCGCCCAACAACAACTTGTGAAATGCTGGCCATGTACATTCAAAACCAGCGGTGTATCAGCCATCTTCTTATTGAAATATTTTAATGAATCCTCCAGATATTCCATGTGTTCAGGAAAATTTTGATCTTTATACATTTTTATGAAATAATTTATTCTGATTACAAGGTGTTTGATTGTAGATGAGCTGCTGCTGCTGGCTTTGTTATTGAGCGACATCACTTTAGTTGATTCCGTGAATCTATACTTGCAACAAATTTTAAAATTGTTACACAATACGTTGAATTAGGCCAGTCAATGGTGAGTATTCACAAGTCGATCATGAATGAGAAGGCAATATACCTTTGTATTTAGCTCAGTTGCTGCAGTTAGCTCAGTGGAAATCTTAACGTCAATCGGTCCCGATTTAACAGTCTCATTTTGATGAGACAGATCTATAACCACCAACGGCGTCTTCGCAATGAATTCCTTTGGAGAAAGAAGAGCTCGTGCCTCCCGATTGTAGTAGCTCTCTTGGAATTTTGCATACATATCATACAAGACAGCAGAACGGTTTTCATGATATTTAATATTCAAATCCTCATAGAGATAGACTTCTGAATTCAAAAATACTTTTGTATTTCTCAAGTTGTTTGTAATTAATTGACCATTTAATGTAAAGGCAAGGACAGCGAATCGTGGTCGTTCCCTGTTTGCAGAAAGCTTAACATTCCAGATATGATGTGTTCCCTGTACCAATGTCGGGTTTATATAACAATCCCAACTCCTGAATGCTAGTGTAAGGGTAGCTTCACTTTTAATTACATTACATCATTTTATTTTAGTACAGCCATGTATAGCAAGTTTATGAGTTTTACAGTCAACACTTTTAATATACTACAGTACATGTCAACAGTATTTTTAGCAAGCAATAGAATAATTTCATGTTTACAATTCAATATAACTTTCTTGTAGTCTTCAGCAAATCCCATTAGCATTTTCAAAGGTACTGAAAACTGAAATGTCCTCCTGAAGGAATATTGTCTCCGTCACTCCACCCAGCATTACGATAAAGTACTCCTTCCTGTTAACCCCCTGAGAGAAAATTCTTAATTGTCGATGTAATCCCTGTAAATCTTGTTTTGTCTTATTCGAACCTATTTATCTCGTATGGCACCTCGTCGATAAAATGAGCCATGCAATTATTTTTGAGCATGCCATTGACATTATTAGTGCTGCTTGCTCCTGTATTTGTGTCAATAATTTTGCTAAATGTTTCTTCAAAGTGGAGAAAACTTTCAGATGGAAGGACATATAAATCTTGGTTCTGTATTATGATACGAACTTCATCATTTGTCTGGAAGTTTTGTGTATACGGATAATAGCTGTGACAATGCTTTGATCATTGACAGGCTTTTCTTGAACATAAAAAGTTTCATTCATTTGAATATCAGTTTTTAAACTTTATTTAATATTAAATCCCAGCGATTTTAAAATCAATTTATATTTTAATGTTAGAGCAGGTCGTTTATGTGAAGCTCCTTGAGATGATGATGTCGATGTCGATGTTTTCACTTCAGCTTTAGATTTGATATTGTCATCATTGGAGCGATGCGGAGTCTTTTTATTATAAATAATCATTCTGCTGATGACGCAAATTAACTAAATCTCTGTTCTGATCAGTTATCCGTACTTCGAGCTTCTGGTATTGACAGGTTAATAAATCAAATTTCGTGGTGTAATATTCCTTTTATAGCCAGGGGGACATTGATTCCAAATTCATGAAGCACTTGATTTGGTCCACTATATTCCCTACATATGACCCACTAATGATGTTACATTCCAATCTGACAGAATTTATTTTTTAAATATTAACAGGATTATCTAAGATATAAATTTCTTTATCATGTGGCCTCAATTTTCGTTTATTAAATCCGAATTGCTGTCCAATAGATTGTTCATGATTAAAATAAATAGTGGAATATTGAACTTAAAAGGTGTTGATGTTGCATTCAATTTTTATAGTGCTATGAAGTTCATACTCCTTAAGCTTATTAATAATATATTTTGTAATATCTTCGAGCTCATATGAACCCACAGGTATTTCTATACCTTTATTTCCAATATGAAATAGATTATTCCTGTTGTCAACATTCGATAATGAATTGAATGTATAAAAGTCAATAAGTGCACACTCATAATTATGTTTTAATTCTAATTGCGGGAAAAAGTTTTCAGTTATAATTGATGTGTTTCCAGTTAATGCAATTGTTAATGATGTATTCATTATGAAGCTTGAGAGTGGACTGGCTTTTTTGTCCTTCGTCTCATTATACTTATATAAATATTTATTCGATCAAAACCCTTTCTATATCATCAAGTTTTCATTTCATCATCCTTATAGATTATTAAAAATCCAAATTTATGTTCCCAACATTTTCGTAAAATATTCATAAATGTATTATAATCCATGTTACTATTTACGTGATCTCGATATATGTGGCGCATGTTTAAATCGTCTTGTTTAAACATAATAATAAAATTCGCATTATCACGTATTAAATAGTTTGGAATATGTGAATACGTTTGTGACAAATAAAATTAATCTATATTTCTATGACGTCCCATACAGAATTAGTTTCTTATATTCTCCTGTTTTTCACACGCGATATCGTCAAAAATGAAAACGGAGTTATTTTTAGCATCCTGTTTTGACAAAACTGAATCATTTGCTGAGAATGTGTAATATCCCATCCCTTTTATAGGCTTAATAAGTTTTTCCAAATATTCATATTTCGGTTGATATATATAAATATTTTCAAATTTGAGACCATTTGGACTCTCAATTAAACTTAACATCACATTCGCTTTTCCACAATTGGACCGATAATTAATGCTCTAATTGTGTTCGGTAACAAGGTGGTGTCACCATGCCCCCCATCTTCAATTTCTTACTATAATGGTTTTATTTCGCCTTAATAAACGCATGTTATAGAGTTAAGTACTTCATTCATTGACAATCATTCGATAAATGAGGTTGATATAAAATGGGAGAACATTTATATAATACATTCAGTCATAAACCAAATGCCAGAAAGGGTGCTGGTCTAGTACATAATATAATAAACTATCTACCATTTGAGGCTCATTTACCTGGTTACAATTATTGTGGACCAGGCACAAAGCTGGAGAAACGATTAGCACGCGGTGATCGTGGGATTAATGATCTAGACGAGGCGTGCAGGTTACATGACATTGCCTATTCAAATAGTAAGGACTTAGCTGACAGCAGATTCGATTTTGATTGAATCCGCTTGGAAGAGCGGCGAATACTTGCATTGGTGACAGAGCTGCTGCATATTTTGTGACAAATATGATAAAGCTAAAGAAAAAGTTTTGGATGGGAATAAAGCAACAGAAAAAGAAAATAGTAAAAAAATCTCTTGCTTCAATAATCAAACAGGCTACTAGCGAATTTAAAAAGCCGCTTGACATAATGAATGCAGTTAAAGTTGCACGCAAAGCAGTAAATAAATCAATGGGATGTAGGAAAAATGTCATAATTCCACGGGTTATAACCGTCCCCAAAATTTGAGGTTTCTTACCACTGGTCCCTATTTTAACTGCCCTTAGTGCTGTCGGCAGTTTAGCGTCCGGAAGTGCAGCAATAGTTAAGACTATCAATAACGCAAAGGCACAACTTCAGGAAAACCAGAGACACAATAGAACAAGAAAGAAATCTAACTTCGGTAAACCGAAGTTGGTATTCCCTTGCAGTCTGCAATTGGATTAATTTGGAAATGTTGAAAAATTATCGAAATAAACGTCGGCCGATCGCTTCTACGGCAGCTATATGATATAGTTGTTCGGTCTTAATTAAATGAAAACCGTAATTCTAGAACCGTAAACAATTATTATATCTTGAAATCTACAAAAATACGTTTAAAAACAGAGAAGGTACAATTTTGTTTACATTAATTTCGGTATAGTGGTTCGATTTCGGCCCTTCAGACATATATACTGCGTGCTAAAGAAATGGGACTATCCTGAAAATGTCAGCCCGATAGCTCAAAAACTGAGAGACTAGTTCGCTTAGAAACCTACAGACAGACAGACGCACAGACGGACATGGCTAGATCGACTCGGCTGGTGATGCTGATCAAGAATATATATACTTTATGGGGTCGGAGATGCCTCCTTCACTGCGTTGCAAACATCTGGTCAAAATTATAATACCCTCTGCAAGGGTATACAAATCACGTTTTTCTAGTACTTTTCTATTTGAAAAAGTGTTGAAAAGGAAAGGGAATAGGGCTCTTGTACGGTGGTTGTGCTTTAGATAAGTCTGAAATTTTACATATTACTTAAAATATTTGTATCAACTTTATTCTTAAATTTGTTTTATATACAATAGTTTTAATTTACTTAATCATTTTACAATTATACATTTTTTAAATAAACAAAATACACTATTAACTTAAAATTATCTTTTTATTTTCTTATGGATCTCATCTCACTTTCATTAGCCTCTAATTTCCTCTTAAGTGAATTTATTTTACTCACAACCTTGTACCTTGTGAGTTTTCTAGCCTAATCATTTGGCTACGCCAAACCCTTGACTGTGCATCTAGAGTGGACAAAGTACCCTCAATATCATTTTGGATAGTTTTATAATGCCCTATTGCCAGAGTTGAGACTACGTCTTCACAAATTTTTCTCTTTTCATCTTTGTTGTCTAATATAATTTTTGTTATTTTTAATGTACTAATTTCATGCCCTCTAGACCTAAACATGTACATACTAAACATGTACATACTATCACTTTCTTGCTCTCCTGTAAACAAACAATTTTTATACCCGGTACCCATAGGGTACAAGGGTATTTTAAGTTTGTGCCAACCGAGAATGTATGTAACAGGCAGAAGGAGGCATCTCCGACCCCATAAAGTATATATATTCTTGATCAGTATCACCAGCCGAGTTGATTTAGCCATGTCCGTCTGTCCGTCTGTCCGTCTGTCCGTCCGTGTGAAACAACAGATCTCAGAGACTATAAGAGCTAGAGTTACCAAATTTGGTGACAACATTGGAATTTGTTGCACACAGATCAAGTTTGTTTTAAAATTTGGCCACGCCCACTTCCGCCCTCAAAAATCATAAAAAACGTTAAATAAGCTATACTCGTTTTTTTCGGGTAAAAGTTAATAAATACATAAAATGAATAAAATAGAGCGGACGTTTCCTGAAAATTTCAGTAAAATCGGATGATAAACATGCGAGATATTAGCAATAAGGTTCGAATTTTAAAACCCCCCCTAAGGCGCTGCTGTTGCAAGCTGAAGCCGAT
>VNJZ01012206.1:0-11613 GCA_008042795.1 Drosophila asahinai
CTGAAGTCTGTAAAGATAACATCAACTTGCATACGACTTTGAAAACTTCGGTTGATCAGATTAGAGAATTCTAATAGATTAGTAGTTGTGGATCGCTGTTTAAAAAAACCATGTTGCGATGATGACACCAGGCTTCTACATAGGTGTTGCAGTTGACGAGTTATCAAGTGCTCCAGAAGCTTAGGGATAGCCGAGAGCTTGGCGATGGCACGATAATTGGCTACATTTGATCTAGAGCCTTTTTTATGGAGGGGAATGATAAAAGACTCATTCAAAATACTTGATTAAAAAGATAGGTCAAAGGGAGACATAGAACTTGGGCACAGTGCTTAAGGACACAGCTCGGAATATTGTCAGGGCCAGCAGAGTAGGACATGTCAATAGTCTTTAAACCATGCAGAACATCACTCTCTGCGAAGAAAGGTACGCAGATATTGTTAGCATGAGCTAAACTATAAGGATAGGAAGTAGAAGAATCGTAGGAGACAGAAGTATAAGTAGATTGGAAAAATGTTGCAAATAGGTTGGATATGCCCAGCGAGGAAGATTCAGATTGGTCGAGAAAACTAAGCGATGGAGGGTAGGCATTAGACTTGCGTTTTGAATTTACGAAATTGTAGAACTGTTTTGGATCAGATCGGAAATCGGACTTACATTGTGTAAGATATTGTGAATAAAGTTGGGAATTCAGCGCAAGAAATTGTGATCTCACTGATAAATATTGAGCATAGACATGCGGGGACCCATTTTTCTTGTATTTTTTAAAGAGGCTTGCCTTTTTATTTTTTAGGTAGGACAAGTTTTTGTTGAACCATGGAGGCTTATGGGAAGCAGAAACAGTCAATTCCGGAACAAAAGTGTCAAGTACGGAGCCTATAGCTGAGTTAAATGCATTTACTGCAAAGTCAATATCATTAAAATTCGTTAAGAACGACCAATCCATCTGTGATAAAGATAAATATAAACCATCAAAGTTAGCTTTACGGAAACATTTGTAACGAGTAGGAAGTGACGAAGTGACAGTATTAACAGAGATACAACATTCAACAGATATTGATAAAGTGGGATGATAAGGATCGAGGAGGTATATAAGAACATGTTAAGAACAAATTTGCATTGCCGACGCTGACTTTGACAGCAATAAATTCAATGCCCTCAGTCTCAATAACTGGGAATAGTTCAGAGGAAAAGTCATTTTTAACAGCAATAAGAACACCGCCACCAAAAGCTGAGCGGTCGGATCGGTAAATTGAAAAATTATTAACTAAAATTTCCTGATCCAAAACTGAAGAATTTAGCCACGTTTCTGAAAAGGCGATAGCATCAAAATCAAACGAGGCACTATTAGAATAAATTTGAGCTAGTTTACCTAGAATACTACGTACATTTTGATAATGGACGCAAAAAATATGATTTAGTTTTTTGGAGTATTAATGCTGGGATTCTGATTAGAGTTCTTATAAAGGAATTCATGAAGTATCGTGTGTTCAGGCCAAATATTTGGGTCAAGAGCTTTAGTCAAAAAGGAATAATAATGTATAAAAAAATGTTTAGATTATTGATATTGTATAATACTTTAAGAAAAATAAATATTATTGTAATAAAAAAAAAATCAAAATGTAACGATGATTGAATTGTTTTATTATTATTATTATTTTAACAAGCTTTATTTATTAATCCATGAATTGTGGGTTTCATCAAATCCAAGCCATTTTACCAGGACTTGATTCTTTTTACGTCTAATTATTTTCTCAACCAAGAAAGCGTTTTCATCTTTAACCTTTTGAAGCTCCTGTTCATAAAATGAACCTTTGATATTACTTTTATAATCCACAAGTTCATATGTAACTGGGTAAGTTGATTTAACTTTGTACACTTTAATAATTTCACGAGTCCAACTTGGTTCATATCCTTTCATAAATATTCCTTTAAATTTAGATATTCTTACTTTGTCACCAATAATAAAGTTATGTTTTGGAAATGTTTTGGGGATATTGTAAATCGATTTTAAAATAAACTCTTCATTTTATTTGCAAACATCTCTTGGTCTTAATTTAATAGTTCGATGATAAGAATTATTATAATCTTTAACTAGCTGTGGAATTATATTAATCCATTTATATCGACCTTGTAAACTAAAAGCCCTGTACATACGATTTTTCAAGGTTCTGTTAAAACGCTCACATATGGAAGCTTTTAAATGAGTATATTTATGATAATGATTAATTTTATGTGATTTCATTAGCTCTGTAAATGATGAGTTAAAAAAACTCTTTTCCTTGATCTGAATGAATATTTAAAGGGTTAGTTTTTGCAGTTTTAAAAACAACCTTCATAGCATTTACTACATCATATGCAGACTTAGATTTAACGGCTTCTGCATATGCAGAACATAAACAACTTGACTTTTACTCATTTTAGAAAGTGTTTTATTTTTATTTTATATTGTTCTTAGATGAGTTCTTAGATGACAGTGTTTGCGTATATATAAGTAAATTTTTTTGGAAATTTCAAAACACAAACGTGTTAAATCTATTTCAACCTTTTTTTCAAAAGAGCCTTCTAAATTGTATATCAAATTTTTTTAATGCGACACATCTAGAAATTATTTCATTATAGTAGAGATATATAACTTGTTGCTTTAATATTGTGTTCCAGCATAAGAACGATGTAAAAAAAATACTCAATCTTAATAGTGATCTGAAAGACTCACTATCATACTCAATTTTATTACCATACTGATTTATTACTAAAACGTATTGCTTATCAGATTTTCTAAACCAAAATTATTAGGTTATCCTAAATATTAGGATGATCAATAATAGTATCCGGCATTAAAAAGTCGTATTGATCTAGTTTCAATTGAATATACTCTTTATACGTTTATAACTGCATTCACTCATCTTTTTCAAATCCAACGAAATTATGTTTGCTTTGCTGCATCCAAAGCATTGGAGTGAATTTCCGAGTTGTTGATAAACCGCATTTCAACTTTAAATTATGAGCTACATAATATTCAAAACCGAAAATTACTTCGTGATACTGCTTTCTTCTAATGTTTTTAGTTCGCTTTGCTTAAAGAGTGTCCATTTCTATTGAAATCAATGAGTAAACTGAGAAGCTATAGCAAATCGACTGCTATATAAGGGGGATAAGCAGCAGTACCATATTCAGTTTCTAACGAAATTTGAAGCCATCATGAACAAAGTGGATTGAAAGCGTTTTAGTTGATTTTCAATATCTACTTGAAAATAGCAAACAAGTTTTTGTTAAAGAATTGGAGTTTATGAAAGCAGGAACAGTAATACCAAACTTTTATCATTTTAAACCGCCCTATAACATAAAGGAATTGGATAACGACACGCTTAGACAACAAAGCATCCATCGACAAAATATAAATGGACTGGATTGGTCAGAGGGTAAAATACCTTATACTAGTCTCGGAGAAATACTTGTACCGTTAAACAAATTTGCTACTGTTATTGTTCGTGGTGAAATTAAGCGAAAATTTTTAACCAAATATTTATCAACCAACATTATTGATGTTGACATAGAATTCTAATTGTACAATTCATTAAAATATACCTCTTAGATGTGCATTAAATAATTTATTTAAATTATTTGTAATCTTAGACTCAAATTATTAAATTAAATTAAACTAAAATTATGACGTTTATTGTAACTGCGACTCAATTGTGTGAAGAATTATTTTGAATACAACCGTGCAAGCAACTACATCTTAGGAAAAATGGATTCTTTTAAGAAATTGTTTGGAAACGATCCTCGTATATCCCGTATATCCCTTACTCTGTGGCGCTCCCTATCGGACGTTTTTAGAACAATGTGTGTCTAATTCCTCCTTAACTACTTGATCATCCGGTATGTGTCTAGAATATTATTTTCACCTGGGTTTTATGCTCACCGATCTAGCGTCGTGTTAACATTAGTGTTGAACTGGCATGTTAACATGCTATGAACATTTTAATATATTTGAATTTAATAGGGCTGCTGGCCAAATACTGCTGCTGGCTAGATTAAAAATCTTAGATACATATGTATGTTGATTTTGAACTATTATATTATAAATTAAAATAAACCATTTTTGAAATATTATATTTTAAATGGATTCTTTAAATAATAAATTTAATATATATATATATGTGCATTAATTAATTGGAGAAAAATTTAATAACATTTTATCAATAATTCAAAATGTATATGCCTATCCCAATATTATATTTTAATGGATTTATTTATTTATATGGATTTGTTAAATAATAATTTCAATATATATATATGCATTAATTAATTGTTTTAGTATATTAGTATATATTAGTAAGTTAGAATACTAGTAAATTAGTATATATATTAACTTATTAGTAATGTTAGTAATCTCTAAAATAAATATATATTTTCTACCTATTATTTTCTGTGAGTAATATTTTCGGTACCCTTGAAAACTGGTTTCAGTTACCTCTGAAAGGACTCTTTTTTTATTACCTTTTACTTGAGCAGGTGAGAGTAACAGGTCAAAGGATGCTGTTTTTTTTGTGTGTTCAGTTTATTGTTGTTGTGATTTTTCTGTAACGGCTGCATGTACAGTCGATTCCGTATATATAGGCTACTGATGCGGACCAAGAGGCTCCTCTGACGCCGAATGATCTGCTCAAGGGAGCAGCTAACCTTCCGGATACGCCTGGAGAGGATGTGGAGTTGGCCAAGGAATGCACTACACGAAAGCAGCGGAGGAGTGCTCGCCTGTTGCGAGACCGTTTCTGGAGGAGGTGGGTCTTGGAGTACCTGCCTACGCTTGTGCGCCGCGAGAAGTCGTGCCGAAGAACGGAGCCCATCCGCCAGGGCGATATGGTCTTCGTCTGCGATCCGGCCTTGCCCAGACGAGAGTGGTGCAAGGGCATCGTGGAGGAGGTCTACAATGGAGCTGATGGAGTCTTCAGACGCGCAACAGTGCGCGTGAACGACAACGGCCTATCTCGGACTATGATGCGACCCGTCTCTAAACTTGCAGTTTTGGATTTGAGTGAAGCGGTTCTTAACGGGGTCGGGGATGTCGACGGTCGATAGTGGATCTCGATAGGCTTAATCGATATTTAAGTGAGATCAAGTATTTTTTATAAGTTAATCCGAAAATGTATGGATTTAGGCCTGTTAATTATATGGCCATACTTGAGCGCCATGTAAACGGTTGTCTTGCACTCACTATCGCGGGTTGTACCCTTGCTGAAATCGTCTCTTTTCGATTGGGCTACTGTTGTGGGGCATCTGTTAAAGGCAACTCCATATGACGCGCGACAAACCCCTCTAAATCGAAACTTGAACAAACTTATAATAGACAATCATGAAATTTACTATGTTGAAAAGGCGGATAATCTGGGAATTACTTTTAATAGGACTTTAACATGGAATGACCAAGTAAATAAAATATCTGGTAAAATATGCGGACTTATGATGCAACTTAAAGTAACGAAAGCGTTTCTACCGGGAAGATATAGTATAGAAATATTTTGAAATACTGATATGGCCAGTCAACAAAAGATAAAAGTATCGTTTAATAATATATCTATATTAATTAATTAAGACGACTTTGTTTTTGCGCGGCGATTTATTTCCAAAATTCGGCGCCTCGTGCATTGAGTTGTGCAGCCTCTGTTTCCGTCGCAATGCATTGCCCGGTGATTGTGCTGACCGTAGCACCGTCGTTCTGCAATGTCTGCAGGTGACACTGGCCTTGCATTATTCCCGTCTGGTTATGCGGGATTAGCCTGGGAACTTTCCTGTTGCCGGGTGACCGTGTTAACTCCTCCCTCGCTTAGATGAAGGACGTCCTCGGACTTTTTCAAACCGTCAATAATAACTTGAAGGTCATGCTAACGACGGACCCGCTGGCGTCTCTGATAGAGCTTGGAAATAGCGAAGCAGATGGCCAAAAAGGCGAGCGCGGCCAGTCCAGATACTATAGGCCTTTTTACCAGTTCCTCTTTCATTTCACCAATGTATCGTAAGTTTTCCATATTTAATTTTTGCAAGTATGGTAATTCTTGATGACCCGTAATGTTAATGACCGCTGATGCAGTTGGCGCTGGGTATTTCTTTACGTAGCTCTTTAGGTTTCGGTATATGGTGTTTACTTTTGCTTCTTCGTCGAATGTAACGAGAAATGTTCCAGTTACAAGTTGTCCGTTGATCGTAGCTGTTCCCTCGTTGAGAATAATAACGCCGTCATCGGTGATTGTTAGCGGCTAGAGGTGTCTCGTGCGAGTCGAACAGTGTGCGTTGCCCCCTGAGTGGAGTTGTTTTGCGCATGTTGTGTAGGGCATTTCTTTGCGGAATGTTTTTGTAAGGGCAGCGGTGCAGTTTCCAATCGGCATAATTTTGTTAGCGCAGTCAGCTATAGTATCGCATTCAGCAAAATTAAGAATAGTGGCGTTGTGTTCAACGGGGTGCAAGATTACTTTTTTACATGCTATGTATGGCTTAGGGTATTTTAATATAAAGTGTAGAAAATTATTATTTAATAAAACTTTAATTTTAGCAACTTCCTTTAGATCAGTAATAGTAATATTTGTAGAATGTTCATTGATTAGATTTTGTAAATCATTTGAATCTAAAATCGTAGGATTGATTATTCCAATTTTTGCAAGTGTAACTGACAACATTAAGGCTTCGAGTTCGGAAATAATTATTCTATTTCTTGACAACAATTTTTTATATAAATTTCCTGTACTTATCTGTTCTGTTTTTGAATTTTGTACTAAAGTGTTTACTGTGTTTGTTAGGATATTTATTTGTTCTTGGGTCTTTGTGTTAATATTTATCTGCTTATTTTCTGATTCTATGAGTTCTTTCTGTGTGAATTTTATTTTCTCGAAGCCATCGAAATCTGGAGTACCGGCTACGACTTTAAATGCAGTGCCTAATAAGTTGATGCTTCCAGCGTGTCTATGGTGAATATTTACTGTAGCTAAGAGAGTCCTAATGTGTCGTAAATCTGAGTCTAGTATCTGCTTCATATGTGACTGAGGGAAATGGTTTTCCATTTCTTCTGTGTCTCTTACTATTTCTGAGTACATGGTTAAGTTAGTCGAATGTTTTAAGTACTGGAAGTCTTTCCAAATGGTCACATCTCCGTCTATGATAGGTATGTAATTTGAAGCTGTGTAATCGGTGATTTTGGCTGTTATTGATACGGCGAGAAGAGATATCGTCCAAATCCAGGTTTGTCAAAAGTAAAAGAATAAAAGAAAAATAGAATTTATTAAAGTTACCTCAAATTGTCTTTATGGACCACTCTCCCTTTTATTAAGACTGTGGTCACCAAGTCTGCTTCTATGGTTTCCTCGGTGTACAAATTTGAAAGTTTGTTTCCCAACCATTTATTTGATTTTACGAGAACTTTGTCTCCTACTTAAAAACTTCTGTCTTGCCTATTTTTATTTAATCTTTGTAGTTGGATATTCTGTGCGTTTAAAACTTTATCTCGCATTTCTGCGTTATGCTCTATGGTTGATGAGTGAATTATGTCAATGGGTCGTTTATTCGTTACAGAGTGAATGGTTCTATTGTATTCTATAGCCGCAAGGAGTATTAATTCGACCGTGTCCTCAAAACCTCTTTCGATTTTCAAACACCGTGCAATTTCTGTCAGTGTACTGTGGAATCTTTCCACTTGTCCGTTCGTTGTACTGTGAAGCGGCGGTGCGTTAGTAATTTGCTCGTTAAACCGGCTTTAAAGAGACCTAATTGTTTCATTATCACAATATATGGTTTTTGGTCGCCGATAGAAATTAATAAGTTGTAAAATCGAGGTTCTCACGTCTGCGATGGTTTTAGAAACCATTGGTTGAACCATTAAAAATTTTAAGAATTTATCTATGCAGGTTAAAAAATATTTCTTGTCTGTCGAAAATATGTCAATGTGTAGGATTTCGCCTGCGTATGAGGGAATGGGTTGTAGACATGAAGAGTAGACAATGGTTAAGTCTTGCTCCATTGAGCGTCTTTATTGTAATGAATTTTGGTTCTCTTAGCCAAAGGCTTGGTAGCTGTCGGCGCAGCGGCAGAGCAGCCGTTTTATATATTTTATATATATAAGTAAATTGACAATATGCATGCACACATGTGTATAAGCGGTCGGCATGGGTAACATGCTGACTCGGCTCTAAGCAGTCAGTGTTTTGACTGCGTATCATACTACAGTAGAACTTAAAATGTGTGTGGGCACTTGGCACCCTGTCGCTGATTGACAAAGGCAATGCCCAACAAAATATTGTGACCCAGGCTAACAAAGTGTTGCCGCTCAATATTTATGTTATGTATTAAGTATGCATATGTGCATACACTACAGGGTGTTTCTCCAAGAATCTGTTTCTGAGGGTGTCTATCGTTCTTTGCCTTCTGGCATATTTTACAATTTGCGACCACCTCATTTGCCATATGAGTCATTTTGGGAAAAAAATAGTCTAGCAAAATCTGTTTCACGTTTTCCTGAGCGGCCGTATGAGCCCTGTTATGTTCTGACACCGAAATTTCCTTTTGTTCGTCTTTGTCTAAGATGTCAGTCACCATGCGGTTCGTGTAACGGAATGTGGTTGTCAGGAAGGTTT
Organism: Drosophila asahinai; assembly: GCA_008042795.1. Classification (NCBI taxonomy): domain Eukaryota; kingdom Metazoa; phylum Arthropoda; class Insecta; order Diptera; family Drosophilidae; genus Drosophila; species Drosophila asahinai. The sequence goes on from VNJZ01012206.1 coordinate 8,622, forward strand.
CTATTAACTTATGCTGGATAAATGCCAGAACCGGTAATTCGCATAAAATTGTGTTGACTACGTCTTTTTTGACCGCATCGCATCTGTAAAAGTGTTTCTCTATCCCAAAAATACAAGAGACGTCGAGTTTTTTCACCAAACATAATGATCGTTCTAACTGAAGCTGTTTTGTCTGATTTTTCAGTAGTGTAGGTGAGTGATACCTCACTATGTATTGTGGCAATATCTGACTGTGCATCCTCTTCTATTGCGTGAATATGCTGTCGGGACAGTGCGTCAGCGACGTAATTTCCTTTTCCTGGTTTATAAAATATTTGGGCGTTGTGCTCGTCGATGAAAGCTTTCCAGCGCTTAATTTTTGCGTTTGGATTGCGATCTGAGACGGCGAAATTTAGGGGTTGATGGTCAGTAATAATGTTTAAATTTTTCACGCCATATAGGTAATTCCTTAGGCTTTTTAAGGCCCATACAATTGCTAATAACTCCCTTTCATTAGTTGCAAATTTAGTTCCCTGTCCTTTAAAAGGTTGCGATATCATGGTTATGGGTTTTCCGTCCTGTGACAAGACGGCTCCCAAACCAAAAGACAGCATCTGTCGTTAAGTCAAACGATTTTTTATAATTTGGATATAATAGCATTACATTTTCAGACGCGAGAACATTCTTAAGTTTTTCAAATAACTGGCGCTGCACTTACTTTGCCATTTTCTCCTTTTAAAATGTCACTTATAGGTTTCGCAATAGATGCGAAGTCTTTAATAAAACACCAATAGTAACTAGCTTGTCCGAGAAATGATCTGACATTAAACAGTTTTGTCGGTTGTTCGTAGTTACGAATTGCGCTTACTCTGTCAGTGTTCTTATACCTCCACGGGAAACCACGAAACCAAAATACTCTACGTTTTCTTTATGAGACGTACGTGTTATTTTTACCCTCAAAGTCCGCCAGGAACTTCATAATATCTAAGGTCTCTGTTCAGTCTCAGCAATATGTATATGCGATAACAAAAGGTAGCAATTATCAGGTCAAGCGCGAATGCATATTCTGCTGACATGAAGAAGTCGAACTGGGCAATGTTCCCATTTCTGCATAGATCATAATACACAATAACCCACATTTCTCTTTACACACAATTTCGTTGACATAAGCATATTTTTTCGTTGACATAAGCATAATTGTTTTGACCACAACGCGAGCTTTACTCATTTGGCTGCATTCAACAGAGGCTGTCGCAGAGTCTTCAGACCCTCATGTGCACCATCTATAGTCCAACTGGTTCATGTTCTAGTTCCGGCGACACAAGGCAGACAGTTTATGTTCTGTATGCCAGGCACCTAAACCTACATTAACATTTGGTGTCCCCGAAGGTCTAGGAAACATTCGAGATCTTTGAAGGATTTTTATCATCCTTTGGCTCAGAACTCAGAATTCTAGCCGTTCCTACTCATAGGAAAAATCCGACCTTTGAAGAATTTCAATCATCCTTTGGTCACAATCTCAAAGTTGTCAATCAGACGACACTTTGAAGGATTTTAATATCCATTTGGCTCAGAACTCAGATTTCTAGCCGTTGATCACATTCAGTGATCCCTACAGTGATCCTGAACACACTTCTCAGAGTTGTCTACAACTTTGACGGTTGCGAACAGGAGCGTATCCAGCTTTGTAGCGAAGTAAAGTAACACTAGAATGGCTAACACAATGGAAGAGCAAGCAGTCGCAGAGGCGTTAGACTTGCAAGAGAAGATCAGTCAAGAGATCTCAAAGTATATCCGCAATTACAAAAAGGATTCTGGGGAGAGGAAACAAAAACCCACGTATTATCAAACCAAATTGATGACGCGTGGAATCGGTTTGCGACGAACCATCTGAATATTCCAGAAAATTATAGAACCGCTGAGTATACCAAGTTCTACGATGACTGTCGTGACACATACGAAAAATACAGAGCGAACATGCTCGACAATATGGGACAATCACCAAGCCACGCTCTTGCAAATCCAGAAGCGGGAGGTATACATCAACCCATGATAGCATCTGACAAAATCAGATCGGCATGTCGCCGACAAAGGGCGATAGCCGAGTCTATCAATCGCGCTCTGAAAGAGTTTTCAGAGACAGGAAAGAACATCACAAGTGAATACGATGTCCCAATCAAGGGAGGATATGATATGCAGTCCTTCCTAAAACTGGAAAAGGAAATTCAAGCCATCTTAGGGGCAAAAACCAATACATCAAGCAACGAAAATGTGCACTTGCCCAGAGTCAGCATCCCAAAATTCGATAGAGATCTGCTCAAATGTCTCAATTTTTCGATTTATTCAAATGCATGCCCCTCAAAACCACCGTTACCGAAGAGGCAGAAAAGTTGATAAGGCATATCGAATTTCAATCATGAGGTATATTGGTTGACGCTTACAACAATCCCCGACATGTAGTAGACACGATTCTCAATCGTCTCCTGCAACAACGCACAAATAGTGACGATCCGAAGTCAGATTTCTAGCCGTTGATCACATTCAGTGATCCCTACAGGAAACCATCCTGGACACACTTCTCAGAGTTGTCAACAAGGCGACACTTTGAAAAAATCTTCCAAGTCATTGTTCAACTTCTTCTTAAAACACTCCCAATGGGTCAGAAGTGAAGTAACACTATAATGGCTAATACAATGGAAGAGCAAGCAGTCGTAGAGGCGTTAGACTTGCAAGAGCAGATCAGTCAAGAGATCTCAAAGTATATCCGCAACTACAAAAAGGATTCTGCGGAGAGGAAACAAAAACCCACATATTATCAAACCAAATTGGCCGCCAGAAAATTATAGAACCGCTGAGTATACCAAGTTCTACGATGACTGTCGTGACACATACGAAAAATACAGAGCGAACATGCTCGACAATATGGGACAATCAACAAGCCACGCTGATGCAAATCCAGAAGCGGGAGGTATACATCAACCCATGATAGCATCTGACAAACTCATATCGGCAT
>VNJZ01012207.1:0-17380 GCA_008042795.1 Drosophila asahinai
ACACATAAACACACTTCTGCCTAAACTCCATAGTAAACTAAACATAATAAAATGCTTATCTAGTCTTAAATTCAATTGCAACACGTACACACTACTCAATGTCGCGAAGGCAACGGTCATAGCCAAATTAGAGTACGGTCTGTTTCTATACGGACACTCTCCCAAAAGTATTTTAAACAAAGTAAAAACACCGTTCAACTCTGCAATCCGTCTAGCCCTCGGAGCCTATCGCTCTACTCCAATAAATAACTTACCCTACGAAGCAAATATTCCTCCACTAGAAATGAGACGAGACCTTCAAACTGCTAAACTATCTCAAAACTTAATATTTTCCAAAAACACACCAATTCACAAGTTTGTCAAGTATAAAAAAGCCAAAAGGAAAACGCCACCAATAATAGACCAGACAATCAAACTAAGCCTAGCACTTAATCTACCCTACAAACCAATAAAACTCCATAAATACAAACCTTCCTGGGCACTAACCTATTAATATGATCAGGTGTGTATGTGCACGCTGCTCACAGTTTAAACGCACTTTTAATAAATTATCATAATTATATTATTAAAGATTTAAAAAATATTTAATTTTGATCTCAAAATGTACTGAAATAAATAAAAATACACAAGTATGTACATATATTAAGTGTATTAATGAAATTGATTTTTGTTTGGGACATAGGGCATTAAAAAGTGATGGTCGATAATAAAACTAATTTTCACATTGTCGTGACGTCATAAGCAAATGAGCCGTCGCAGCGCCACTTGCTGTGGCCGCAGACAACCCAGGACCAAAAACATAACAAAGAAGAGCGGCAACCGTGTCTTTTGCACACGCATGCAAACGTGTGAGCGCTTGTACACATATACACACATACAGAGAAACGAGAGCACAGCGCGCAGACGCGCGGCCGTGTCTCATCATCTGCGACTGAAAATCGGTTTGTTGTTGGGCTTTCGAACGAATGCTTCGAACTCGAAAAGCCGAACGCTTTCTGGGGTGCTAGACATATCGTTCGGCTGCTCTGGGGTTCCAGGCTCAGCCGATTGGTTGATAGCACTTTTTCTGCTGTTTGACGCCTCTATATATTTCTTGCTTAGTGGTGTTATGTTGCTCAGTGTCAACTCTTATTTAAGGATATGAACCTATTCCTTTATGAAATATAGGCGTAAATCCAATATGTTTCCTCCATCCCTTCAATTTAAAAACATTTCTGCGTCAAACGATCAAGGAATCGGAAACCTATTCCCCGACTTTTTCCAGACAACATATTCCTCAAATAATCTAAACTAAAATTTTATTTATCCCTATCGGCTGCCCCATATTGACTCCATCTTCAGTACGGTGATAGATGAAAACCCTTTTTCTGCAGAGCCTATTTTTCCAGGTCCTGATATGGTACCCAGCTGTGTTCTCAAGCACTGTCTCATTGCTGCTTTTAATTCCGCTGCACAATAAGGGCAGTAAGTATTAGTATTAGTATTAGCAACTATCGTGGAATCGCCAAGCTTAGTGCTATTTTAAAATTGTTTGAAGAAATAATTTGCGATAAATTGCAACACCAGTGGCGCTCTATAATATCTGCCACACAACATGGTTTTACCAGATGTCGGTCCACCACTAACATTCTTGAGTTCAGTGCCTTCATCATCCAAGTCTTCCAATCCCTACAATAAACTGATGTGGTTTTTACCGACTTCAGTAAAGCCTTCGACTCAGTCAACCATGAGCTGCTGATTCACAAGCCGCTCCTTTTAGGATTCCTTCCAGATATGTTTGTTTGGATCCGTTCCCATTTATTAAATCGTACCCAAAGAATCCAATTTAATACCACTTATTCCAAATCAGTCTCAGTAAGTTCGGGCGTTCCACAAGGCAATCACCTTGGTCCACTTCTGTTTGGCTCAAATAATTGAAAGATTCCTATACGCAGGTCCATCTCGACTTAAATAACCTTCAATCCAGGTACCAAGCCAACACTATATCCAATAAAGCTAAGAGATTATTAGCTTGTATCAAACGGTGGTCCAAAGAATTTGACGATTTTTTTTTTTGATATGATTTTATTTGCCTTCCGAACGCTACAAGTTTAAAGAAAATTTTTTTTTAATTAGTGCGCTAGTCACAATAAGTTTCAATAAATTCGGTCATAAAGCTTAAACCTAAACAAAATTTGTGTCTAACAATTTAAATTTTATTATTATTATTTGAATATTTATGTAATTAATTTAACTTAATCCTAATCCTAATCATAATCTGCTATAATTTAATTTAATTTATGGGAATATTTTATTTTTGTGAGAGTACCTTTTCTTTAAATTGCGTAGCATTGCTAATATTTTTAATGTTGTTTGGTAGCTGATTCCATAATCTAAAAGCATTAATGAAAATTTGTCTTTCGGATGTCAGAGATCTGGGCCTTATACAAATTAGATTGTTTAGTCTTCTAGACGCAGTAAATGTTAATTTTTCAAATAGGTATACTGGTTCTTTCTTATATATTAATTTGTGAAGAAATGTCAATATTCTCATCTTTATCCATTCACTAAGTTCTACGTCAAAAATTGTATAGGCGTAACCCGACACATGTTCCATTCGTGGCAAATTAAATATATATCTTGCGATGCTATTATAGACTATCTTTATTTTATTTTGGCTGATCGAATCACAATTTGAAAAAACTTCTAATCCATAAAACAAACACGGAACTAAACATGTTTTTGCTACTAACATACGAACATTTATAGGCAGACATCCCTTAGTCACAGACAATGATCTCAACATTCCAAATATTTTTCCTATTGCCTTTGCAATGTGATCGTTCCATGTAAGAGTTCTGTTGAATGTAAATCCAAGATGACCGGCTTTTTGGACATACTCTAATGGACTGTTATTAATATGAAGAAGTTCGATATTGTCTAGCTTGATTTTTCTTCTGCTTATTACGAGGCACTTAGATTTGTTTGGGTTAACGCCTAGTCCATTTTTGATTGCCCATTCATTTACTCGCGCAAGTTCACGGATACATATATCAATACATTCACTTATTCTATTTAAGGGACGACTCATATACATTTGGACATCATCGGCATACAGATGAACATTACAATCCGGCAACACAGATGGAAGGTCATTAGCATACAGTGTAAACAACAATGGACCAAGCACTGAACCTTGGGGGACACCACGAGTAACATTTCCAAATTCCGACGATACATTAGATAGAGCAACAGATTGACGACGATTATTTAAGTACGAAGACACAAGCTTAACAGATGTTTTTGAAAAATTTAACATATTTCGTAACTTTGAACATAGAATATTATAGTTTACAATGTCAAAAGCCTTGCTATAGTCCAGTAAAACTAAAAATGTTACATTGTTATCGTCCATTTGTTTCCTTATGTCGTCCGTAATTTTTAAAATAGCTGTAGTACAGCTTCGACCTTTCCTAAATCCAGACTGATTATTACTTACCATTTCGTTGTCAATGAGAAATTTATTTATTTGTTTTGCCAAATATAATATAATATAAATATAATATATAATAATATAATATAATATCTAATATTTTTGAAAGGTAAGGCAGGATCGATATAGGTCTGTAGTCACTATTCGATTTCGGAATCGGAATAATCTTTGCCATATTCCAGCAGTCTGGAAAAGTCGAAGTTGTTAATGCTTTATTAAATATATGAGTTAAATAAGGCAGAGTCTTAGGTAACCGAATTTTGATAAATTTCGGATTAATGTCGTCAAGTCCAGTCGCATCACTCTTAATGTTAAGTATAGTCTGCAGAATATCACGTTGATTAACGGTCAAACCTAAACCTAAACCTATTATCACAGACGATTTCAGGTGCAAGTTGTGAGTATTTATTGTCAAGAACTTCAGGTACTGAGCATTTTATAATTTTTTATTTAGTTCATTCACATCTATGTCCTGTTCCAGCCTCCCTTTGGATTTTCCTATTCCCAAACTTTTTATTGTTTTCCATGTTTCTTGAGTAGAGAAAGTTATTTTAAACTTGCGGGAATAGTAGCTGCTTTTAGCAATGTCAATGAGCTTAGTCACAGATAGTCTCAACAAACTAAATTTTCTATATTCATGTGATGTCCTATACCTCTTCCACTTTTTGTAAGCTTTGTCGCGTTCATTGATCGCAGTCCGAATGCCATTATGAAACCATGGTTTCTCAGTTGCACGGATTATTTTACTACGAACCGGAACGCAGCTGTTATACAAGTTACATACATTATCCTGAAAGTACTTTACTTGATCGTCAACTTCTGTGAGTAAATATAGTCCACCCCAATTACAGCAATTAAACGCTACATTTAAATACTCATAATTTATATTTCTAAAGTCCCTAAAAACTATGGTATTGTCATGATATAGAAGGTCAATTGCGTATGTCAGAAAGATGAGGTCATGTTTTGAAAAAGACGGGACGATTAGCTGGTCATATAAAACTACTCTGTCAGTATTAGTCACAAAGAATACGTCTAGTAATGAGCTGCGAGTGTTGCAAAAATGCGTAGGGGAAGAACTGTTCACTACATTTAACCCTAGCGACTCCATATTATTTGTAAGATGTGATTCTCTGATTATATCACTGTTAAAGTCTCCTGCAAGAACATCTGCATATTTTGTTGATAAATCAGCTAGGATACATGAAATATTATCGTAGTTGGTCCGACAATTAGGCCGATAGGCGCACCCAATCAGCATTTTTGCTGTCTGTTGCAACTTATATTTAATTTCTACAAATATATATTCTACAGAACTACAAGCAGGATGTTTACATACAAAGTTTGACTTCAATTTTTTGTTTACATACATTGCAACCCCTCCACCATGACTTTCACGATCAGAACGATACAAGTTAAAGCCGTCACATTCAACTAAGACATCACTGATATTCGGGAAAAACCATGTTTCAGATACACATATAACATCTATTTCTGAGTTGATAAAGAGGTACCTAAATTCGTCAATTTTTTTTTGTCAGGCTTTGAGCATTTATATGGTAGATTTTCAGACCAGATTTCTGCTTTCCGATAATGCGCAGTAACCCACGGCTATTTTGTCTATTTTGATTTATGTTGTCTACCATGTTAGATTAATAAATTTTAAAATTATTAGCTCCACACGCATTTTATCAAAAATTATTCTAAATTTAAAGACTCCCACAATAAATATAAGCATCCTATTATAGCGACTGAATTTAAATATTAAAATAAATATAAACTTATTAAATAGAAAATGTATTTAAAATTAAAATTACGTTTAGTCGCGAAAAGAACTATTTTGTAAAGCTCCAACACTTGAAGCTTCTAAAGTAAGGGACTCATTACCGATCCCCAACTCCAACTCCAGATGATCCAAGTCGCCAAAGCTTTGCAAGCACCCAGCCTCTGCACCTACTCGTTCCTCCACATATATCTCCCCTCGCCGAGTGAAAACAGCTGATAAGCGCTTTATCCGTTTGAGATGCATTGCTCGTTTGAAGATCTCATATTTCGGTTTCGTCAGCTGCTCGTTGATGTAGATAAACGCTGGCGAATCTAGGCCTATGAGCTTTAAGCTTAGTTGCGTTTTGTTATTTCGCCGGAATGCAGCCACTGCACGTAAGAGCATCGCTTTATCGCTCACGTGGTCCAACTTTATAATAATTATCGGATCAACTATTGACTGTGCGGGTAGTTTTGGTCGCACACGAAAAATATTGCGTATTTTGGGGGGAGGAGTTAACTCGAGTGAGAAGCAGAGTGCGTGGAAAAGTTCCCTCAGGTTCTCCCCATCCATTTGTGGGACTCCATGCCAGCGCAAGTCGCATGCGATTTCTGTCTCTGCCTGCGCATTGCAAGTTGCCACTAGCCTGGCCTCGAGCGCCGCTGCTTCAACGCGCCCATCTCTCTCACCTCGTTCTCCAGTTTGGCCACCAGCTGGCATAGCTGGTCGTATTTTTCGGTCATCGGTTGTAACTTCTTCTTCAGGAAGACAGTCAGACTCTCTTTTAGGTCTGCGAATTTCAGGTCGAATTTCTGCAACAACTGGGCATCAGAGTGCCGGGATCCATCCTGGTCGAGCTGAGTCTCCTTCCTGGATCGCATTGCCACCGAATTCATAGTTTTTTTTTTTTTGAGTGTTCTAAGCGCGCGCTTTGTGTTTATATGTTTGTTGTTGTGATTTGTTTGTGGCGGCGTCTGCTTGCAGTTTTTGTTAAATGTATAAACAAAAGCTGCTCGATTGAACTGAATTTAATTTTCAATATATGAAGTGTAGGCTTATACGTTGTTTTTTGTTGTTGATAAATTAATTCGTTTCTGTATCCGTTTAAAATCTTTAATTTGTCAGAGCGCGAAATTTTCGTGTGTGACTTTCTCTTTCTACACCACAAAGCTCCTTTATGTTTCCCTACACTGGAATACTGCTCCATTATCTGGTCACCAACAGCTGTGTGTCCCAGGATAGGATCGAATCCGTCCAGTAACAGTTTCTCCTGCTTGCTTAAGAGGATTAAACTGGGAGGCGGGACGCCGCTTGCCCACTTACAGAGACAGGCTACGACTCCTAGACCTCCCCACTCTTGTGGATCGTTGGACCTCTTACGATGTCATCTTCCTACAAAACTGATCAATGGAGCTATCGACTCCACAGCGCTCTTAAATTCTATACCTTGGAATGTGCCACCTCGGAACTTTCGCCCGTTATCACGTGGAAATTGTAAGTTCTGAACAATCGTCGATTGAGAAGTCAACTCCCCCCATGACGAAAGAAGTGGTTCTGGCAATGTGTCAACCCTATCCACGTTAGAATTCCATAGGGATTGCAAAAAGATTTAAGACTTCGTAACAATTGGTGTTATTAAACCGTGTGGATCATAGAATTAGGCTATTGTTAACCATACAGTGTCTCAATGATTTGACGAAATTTGGAAAAAGTTAAATGGGTTGGGTCTCAGAAATTTATTCGAGGGCACTTGACCCATTTGCGGATTGGAAAGTGGCCTCGCGACAGAAGTTCCTTCACTTCTTAAACTGAATCGCCACCAGAGATTAAATCATCCTCATAGAAATCTCTTTGAATAATTTTTGCTCCAATTGAAAGTGATTCTTCTTCATCATAAGGAAGTTGATGCATGGCTCTTATAGCCAGAAAGGCAGCTGGCTTGGTTCCACTGGTCACAGTGTTCAGTTTATAAACACTCATCCGTGGAGTTTCCTCGCCAAACGATACACTGGAAAAAGTCATCCGGGTACGAAACACGTACGCAGCGGTACATCTTGCAGATGTCTCCTCAGAGAGCTACTTTAAAAAATCTAAAGTGAAGTAGAATATTAAAGATTTTCTGCTGAATGGACCTGCTAGGAGTAACTCGTTTAGAAAGCAAATAAAGGTCGTTTTAGCAGACCCATCAAAGACGACACGAAGCTTTGTGCTTGTAGTTTTAGGCTTATGTACGCAATGGTCGGGTTAGAACAATTCTGATACCATTAAATCCTTTGATGAAAAGGACATGTGCCTTAAGTCGATGTACTCCTGTAAGAATGCCAAATACTGAGCTTTTAGGGCGGGGTTTCTGTCTAGTTTACCTTCCAAACTCTTGAAATGATGACGAGCTAAGCAAAATAAATAACCCAGAGATTCGAACCCTGAAGTGGACAAAAGACGAACAGAGTATTGACCATTCTCAAGTCTTGTGTTATTTTCTTTGAAAAATTGTTCACATCGCAAGTCGTCAGGCGCCATTGTTGGTTCCGCCAAACTGAAGCCGTTGAATTTGTCGGCGGCCGGCGGCGTACTCAGTAAAAACGAAACAAAAATTTTAAATAAAATATATAACAATTTGTTCTAAATATAAAAATATATTTTTGTGAAAGAGTTCACAATTTCTTCAATTTTCATTTATTTTCCTTATTAAACTTATATTAAACTCCTTATCCAATAATTAAACAAACATAAAATTTCAAGTCAAGTAAACAAATTAACTTTCAGTCCAAAATGTTAAAACGTCTTGGGATGAGGACAAACTTAAAAGTAGGTGGCATTCAGCTTCCAATTTTATATTTTTTGTATTTTTAGAATGTCGTTGAGCTAGCTTTAAAATTTTGCAGGCTGAACTATCTCTGGAACTATCCTGCTGAGCAATATCTTGTTGTGGATCGCCAAGTAGCTCCTTATGCATTTCTAACAAAAAATCTTTTTTTTTTTTTTTTTAATTTTGTTTACCACAATAGTCAAGCACTCAATCCAGAGAGCTGAATCGCGGATCTAATAATGATGCGCAGACTAGTATATCCGATAATAACTTATTCAATTTTTAAATTTTTCGATAAAGGGAATCTCGAGTTCAGTTTTGTTTTTATATTGGTTTTCATCAAAGTCAGGGCAAGTGGCTTGTTTGTGCTTTCATTCCATATTGACTAATTTCCGTACGAATTAATAACCCCACGCTTATTCATGGATATTTATCTCCAGACAGAATGTTAACAGCGTCTTTAAACTTTTTTAAGAATTCTGTTAGTTTATATAAAAGCTGTGCTTCAGTGTCGGATATCAAATGATTCTTATTGCTGCTTGTGAGCAATTTATTTATTGCTGTTCGTTGACACCCGAGACTGTCTAGCATTGCTAACACATTGTGCCATCTAGTTGGAACCGAGTTCGCTAGCGAAATATTTCTCTTGTCCACCAAACTTTGATAATCATTAGGGTTGTTAATATTTTGATATGTCTTCAAGGAAACATCGTCTAGCGGTCCAAATCTTCATTATAGTTAGCAGTATCAGTATCTTCAGATGCGAGGAGTTCTTCCAAATTGTCGATGCTTGACAAAACCTCATTTTTAAGAGCTTCAGCTTGGCATCTTGAGACATGTGTTTAAATCGTAAAGCACTCACAATATTTTTGTACATCACAACTCAATTTCCAATATCCGACACGGAATTGTAACCATCTATATTAAGCTAATTGTGAAGACCATGTCAAAGGCAGAAATGGTTGATTAAACAGCCCAAATTAATAGCGGAATGCACCACCAAAGAATATCGCTGTGAGTACAAAGTCTATTATTAGAAGTTTCACTTCTGTCGTGAGTAGGCTTGACACACCTCTTTTTATACCCGGTACCCATAGGGTACAAGGGTATTATAAGTTAGTGCCAACCGAGAATGTATGTAACAGGCAGAAAGAGGCATCTCCGACCCCATAAAGTATTCTTGATCAGCATCACCAGCCGAGTCGATTTAGCCATGTCCGTCTGTCCGTCTGTCTGTCCGTGTGAAACAACAGATCTCAGAGACTATAAGAGCTAGAGTTACCAAATTTGGTGACAACATTGGAATCTGTTACCACTTCCGCCTCCGAAAATCATAAAAAACGGTATATAAGCTATAGTCGTGATTTCCGGCTTAAAGTAAATAAATATAATAAATAAATATAATAAATTTGAGTAAAATCGGATGGTAAACATGGAAGTTATTGAACAATAATGTTTCTGTGTATGCTTATTCTTCTCTCTCTCAAAAGCTAAGAACTCAGACACTCGAAAAGGGTTCCGTAGGTCAATAGTCACCATCTCGCTCTATCGCACTGCTCGGGAATACTTTTCGGATGTCTGAGCACATAGCTTTTGAGAGAGAGTGTCAGGGCATGTTGCGCAACATGTCCCTAGCTACATTTGTCTTTTTTGTGTGTTGCTCAACATGTTTCTAGCAACTTTTGTCTTCATTTCTCAACATTTTCTTTTTTCCATTTTCATGTCTAATTTAATTTAACCCACAATGCTTTGGGTACCGGGTATCTCACAGTCGGTCGCACTCGACTGTACTTTTCTCACTTGTTTGATATTGCTTCCTTGGTCGGTTACCACAAAATTTGATCGCATTTCCAAATGATACATATCAGTTACCCCTTCAAGCTCTATTAGAATGTTACTTGCCTTATGAGATTTTGCCAAGTATTTTGTTTCCAGCGTTATAAGCTTCATCTCAAATTCGTCGACAAGAAGTGGAATGTAAATGTGATATAACTTCTTCTTATATAATTATCCGTCCACAAATCGAATGTTAAGGCGAAGTGCTTTTGCTTTGATACGATCCTTGTTGCTTCTTTTAAAATGCATTCATATACATCGTATAAAGCTGTTGTTTATAAAGTTCTGAAGTGTGGAATGTCATCAGCGTATACAACAACTTTATATTTTGTTAAGAAATCTTTGATATCTTTGGCTTATTGTATGAAATGGCAGCAGATCTCTAGCCATCCACAAAGCTAAATCACGTCCCAGCGCCCGTTTTCTATCTCTTGGAGATTTAATTGGCTTGGCGTTATTAAAGAAATTTGGTAATGTCCCTCGTGCAGCCAATGAAGTACCCGGAGAATCGATATCGCGACTTAAATTTCCTGTCGAACAGCTCTTTGAATATGCCTGTACTTTTGCACTAAAACAATTTACATCTTATTTGGATTCTAATAAGTTAAATTATGTATTACCATGAAAATATTGTAGTTTTTTTCTGTTCTGTTCTGTTCTTCCAAACACAGCTTACAAAAAACCTTGTCTTCTTCAATGAATTTGTTTTCATTTATAACTAGCAAGGTGCCAAAGAAATCCGCTGCAGTTTGATTGAGTATATGCTCAGTGACTTATCCATCTACATACATCTAAATGTATTACGAATAATATAATTTGAAACTTTCTTTATGAAATCACAAAATGGACGCACAATTCAAAGCAAATTAACGTACGAGAACAAGAGCTGTGAAATGTTCTAGAGATGAGACGTTGGGAGATGGAGCTGAGACAATATCGATTATTTTATTAAAAGCATACAAAAATTGCTATGGCGAGGACGCCATCGCCGCCGCCGCGCCGATATTTTCGTGATTCGGCGGCGGCGCGTTAAAAAAGACAAAAATCGGCGGCGGCGTAAATGTATACTCGATATCCTTCCAGAAACGAACCAACTAAATTTGGTGTTCTGAAGTGTTGGCAAGGTGCTATCCAAATTAATTTTTCGAATAGCAATAATTTCGAAAGACAGACCAGCGCCAATTAAAAGGTCGTTTCGTTGTGATTTGTTGAAATAAGGATCAGCCAGCGAAATGTTTTGTAAAATCCTTCATCCTGTTAAATTTATTTTGAAATGTGACAACAGCAGCGAGTGACGCACGATAGCTTGCATCCCGTGGTTGCGCAAGAATATCGACCTTCTTATCAGAATTCATGGACGACTCCCCAATCCCAGAAATGAGTGTAAGCGATTCTCTAAGTTCCACGTTTAGTTGGCTAGCTAGGCTAGCGAGGTGATGAAATTTAACTGCTAGGCTGAATCTAATATTGATCTGCAAGGCACAAATGAACCCACTTTAGTTATTACGTAGATTATACTAGTTTACACTCACAACGCTCCATCAGTGCCACTTAGCTCGTCATAAGTGCCAATGACCGTGGTGAAAGTTGCAAGAAAATCCGACCACTCAGAATGTGATCCATGAAAAATAATTTATCTCCAGATTTCTCAATCGTGGTTTTCTAGACCGAAAGAAAGATCCGCATCGTTAATTATGTCGAGAGATGTAGAATTGGCAGCGTTGGCATCCGGCAATTGTAGTTTGTGCCGTTAAGCCACGATTTAGTTTTGCCTTAACATCCATGAAAACTTCGGAAAAATGAACTCGCCTATTACTCGTAATCTCCGCCAAATGCAGTTTTTCCAACGATGTTGGTGCGGAATCAAATGCCAAGTTTATAGAATTTATCCATTCCAATAGCGCAAGAATATCAGCTTCATCGAACTGATTAAAAGATTCACCGGTTAAATAGTTTTTCAATGCGCTGGTTTGCCGTTAAATTTATTGCACTTTGGGTCTGCATCGCGTTTTCTATATCGACCATTTTTAATCACAAAATAAGAAGAAAATGGCTAAGCAGGTTCAGAGAGCACAAAACACCCTTTGTTATTTTGCCGCGAAAGTGCAATGTACCAAGTGTCGCCAAAACTCAACGAAACCTTTGTCGTCGTTGTTGTTTTTGTTGTTGGTACCGATTTTGTTTGCCTAGCAACATTGGATTGACTTGGCAAACGAATGTGTGTAGATGTATGTATGGGTTTGCGCGGCTATATGCACATATATACACTTTTAACAATATCTGTTACGTACGCCGGTTAGGGCCGACGTGAGTCATTTGGTTAACGCGAAAGAAAATCAAGAATAGCCAATGCGCTAGTGCCCTAGAAATCAACACGGGCAAGATTGCAGATGACACCGCCTAAACTTGCCAAATTGGGCCATGCAATCACCTGCAACCCAGCACCGCCGATTTTGCTGCACTATCAAACCTTAGACCAAAGACGACCCAAATATAACTCCAGCCAATAGGCGAAAAGAGGGGAATGGATGACACTAGCTGAGAACACTTTTGTGTTCCATTCCGGAGATTCCTAGCCAATACTTGGCACAGTCTTTGGATTTAAAAGACCCCTATATAGCCGTACTGGTGATAGTCAAAGTCAGAGCTAAGGTCGGGAAGTCTGTTCGGAAAGACTCGAAATCCCCCAAGACCAAATTGAATGCGTACAAGGAGTATAAGTTTATAAATCGGATAGCTTGTCGCGGTAAATGTGCGATGCAGTCCTTGAAGTAAATCAGATATCCGGAGGACTGTCGAGTGAATCCTGATTTACCAATTTTAACGATACTACGAGTAAAACAACCTGCCGCGTCCAAAAGTGAATCCTGAAGAACATTTTGCAATACCCATATGACTAGGGATATCCTAAATCCTTCAACAACAACCCCTATCTACAGCATCATCAAAACCTAAAGGACGTCTCTGATAGCAAAGTGATCGAACAAGTAATTGAGGAGCATCGACCAACATATAAAATTCACCAACGAAGATGACCCTGGTTCAATAACGACACAACATGAACAATCCGACAACAAACATATAAAAGCAAAGCCACCACAACAATATCCTGAACATATAAACTCATTTCTAAACACCAATACACTTCTTATATTTTTTTTTTTAAATCATTAAGAAACATTTTGTGCATTTAGTGAATTTATAACACCAAAACACAGCCCGATATTATATATATATGTTTAATTCTACTTAACATTTCCAACAAATAAAAGCTCAACTCCGGAACTAGAGCTCTCAACGATGGAATAACAGACTATGAGTCAACGGGACATTTTTCCCAATACTATCAGAAATATTTATATATATGACAAAAATATTAGCTTCCAAAGATACTCTATATTATTTAATACACCTAAATATTACTTAGACAATTTAAATCAATTCAAAATAGCTCTGGCTATAACAAACACACCTTTTGACACACTTAAATGTCCAATACACAATTGAACAACCTTTATAATAAACTTGTAATGTGAACTGGAAACAACAAAAATGCATTGGTAGAAACCCATTAAAAGGGGGGCATTGGTACAACTGGAAGACTGGGTCGAGAAAATTACAACTCTTGACGAACGACATGAACAAAAGGGGATCGTATTGCACGGCCCGCGACGATCCAACGATTTCTTCTATTTTTCAGGCACGTAACTAATTGTTCTGATTAAGTTTGTAGAGGATAGTGGCGTCCAAAGAACCCACCCCAAATCCGGCGAGCTCAGTTGCACAAATCGTGTCTGCTATCCGGGCGGCCACTTCCTCAGCCCTATGTCCTCCAAGGACTGAGGCACAACGACATCACCGACGTAACAGAAATGGCGCCCAACTTCAGGCAATATCCTTTCATCCTTATTGCCAAAAACTTATTTTCTTTGACGAGCGAAACCTTAGTATTCAGATAAACAATTTTTAGTACTGTTGCAAGAATTTAAAGATATCAGAGAGGATCCCTTTGATGTCAAAATTAGCTAACAATCTTCATAACATTTTCTGGGAATTTAATTTATACAACAAAAATACCTTTTCTGTGTGTGTGTTTTTATAGTCACCAACTTCGGAATGAATGCCGATCTGACACATGTAGTTTTTAAATTGGCATTTGACTTTGAAGACCCGTTTTAAATTTTAAATATTAAATTCAATACTTGAACCATAGTTACTCGTTAAACTTCTCTATAAAAGTGCAGACCATTTTTGAAATATTTAACGTAACCAAACTTAGCTGCGCTTCCTGGCCGATCGATTGTACTAGGCTAAGCCAGGTCTCTCGCAAAGTTCGAGTCCAGGAAGAGCAGGGTAGCAAGCGAATAACGGCGCACCACCGACCGGTCTTAATAGTATCCAGTCATCGTCATAATATAGCCGCCATCATCCGAATCTATCCATTGTACTAGGCTATGTTAGGTCTCTTGCGAGGTTCGAGTCTGTACGGGTACCTACGACTAACGGGCGGGTCGACAGTATTTATCTCTCTGGCCGACGCTATCCATAGTACTAGGCACAGAACCAGGTCTCTCGCGAGGTTCGAGTCCAGAGAGAGAGGAGCTGGGATGCAATTCCCTTCGCCTGTCTGGAATAAAGCTCCATCCGTCTGCATGTGAGTGAGTCTACCTGTTTCCGACGACAGGGGGGAGGGGGTTCGGACAAAACCTTCCTGTGGGAGAAGGTAGTAGAGAAGGCAGAAGGAACTGATCACTCCGGTGGAGGGCAGCTGAATCCATTCAGCGAATTCACTTGAATAGGGATTATTTGTAATTTTATTTGGGGCTTAATTTCGGACGATTCTTGACCTATACCAATACCCAGGAGTACCAGCGCATCCCGTTTTAAATTGCAAAATTTTTATTCGTCATAAAAACTTTTGCTGCTAAGCAAAAATATTGAAGCACACGAAAACGAAAAAAATAATTTAATAAAAGCCAACAACGCGCAAAAACGTAAACCTATATCTTATTACAAACAAAAAATTAAATAACAAACGAAAATAAAGAAGTACCGCGATTACACGGCAGGGTGGTCGATCGGGTATATATACAATAATTTAACATTTGGCAGGAGATAAGAAGAAGAAGGTTACACTTAATCTACCTCCGTTGAGAACATTTCGAGCATCCACACTGGCGGCGAGAGAAACCAGACAAACCAGAACAGAAACACCGGCAAGAGCTAGCTTATCGCCCGTTGACGAAAACAACCAGTCGATAAGCTTTAATAGCAAACTTAATAACTTAGGAAGTTTAGCAGATTGCAGCAGCGTCATCATGGACGATTCCGAAGGAACTGTAGGAGGGGAACACCTCGATTTAGGACCATTTAGGCTTTCCGCATTGATTGTGTCAAATTATGAGATGAAGGCGACCATGACAACGAGGATGGCCGAAATGCAGGAGGAAGTCATCAGCCTGCGGCGTCACGTTACAGAACTGTCCGCAGTACAGCCAAGGGAGAGCCCAATACCCAGGGAAAACCCCCACGTAATTTCGACGCCTCAGAGACACGGAGCCGCGTGGCAGGGCCAACCAAGACGAACATCAGCAGCAACAAACCGACCAATACCAAGTCCTAGAGAGGTAGCCGCTGGAAACCAGCCCTATCCCAGCGCCGGAAACACAGCTTAGCAGCTATACAGGATCCCGACCAACACGCCTGGACAAATCGAACCTTAAGTTTGATGGGTCCAGTAGGGGCATGTCGGTGGAGAGTTTGGTGTTCCGAGTGAGTCGCTTAACGGAAATGAACGGGTACACTGTTGATCAGATATTTAAAGAATTTCACTGTTTATTGAGTGGTACCGCAGCCAAATGGTACTGGCAGTTGATGGAGGACCGAGCCAATGATTTTGAATTCGGATACTATGACTTAACGAGCGAATTGACAAAGGCGTTCTCAATGTCCGAAAACGACTACGTGACCATTAAAGAACTTATGGAACGGCGTCAAGGATACAATGAGAGTTTTGATGATTTTATTGCAGCCATGCATAGCATGCAATTTAAGTTGAAGAACACGATTCCGGAAGATAACTTCGTCGGAATATTGATGGAAAATCTTAACGCGCAAATGGAAGCATTCCTACTAGCCTGTCCAATAAATACATTGGCGGCATTTAAGAAAGAGGAAATCCGCGTCGAGAAATGCCGAAATGATTGCCGAAGAGCAAATAGACGACACAGAAGCGGAAGAATATCCGGTTGAGGCATTCCAAAGGAGCAGTCCACCTCAGAACAACGTAGGAGCATCGTTTGGACGAGAAAACGCATTTGACAGGAAGCCAGGTGGGAACGCATCTTCAAGTAGGAGGGAACAAGATTCTTGGAAAGAATGTACATCTCCTTTCATACCTACCTATGTTACACATGTAACAAGGCACCGGACTTCTATCGGAAACGCGGAGGAACAGAAGGAGTCAGGTGCCAAGCGCGATTTCATGACACCTCCTGCAAC
Source organism: Drosophila asahinai (assembly GCA_008042795.1). Classification (NCBI taxonomy): domain Eukaryota; kingdom Metazoa; phylum Arthropoda; class Insecta; order Diptera; family Drosophilidae; genus Drosophila; species Drosophila asahinai. Next base: position 16,384 of record VNJZ01012207.1, read on the forward strand.
TATTGCGGCAAAAACGACTCGTATCATTACAATAAACATTCCAATACTTCACAATAGCCCAAAATCAATGACAAACTCAGATCGGCATGTCGCCGACAAAGAGAGATATCCGAGTCTATTAAATTCTGCTCTCTGAAAGAGTTTTCAGAGACAGGAAAGACCAAGTGATTTGTTAAAATCACTATGGTCTCAGACGCAAGAAATTCATTTTTCCATTCACGAAGAATACGACGATCCAATAAAAGAGGATATGATATGCAGTCCTTCCTAAGACTGAAAATGGAAATTCAGGCGGTCTTTGGGGCAAAAAGCAATATCACTCATCGAAGATGTGCACTGGATCAGAGTCAGCATCCCAAAATTCGATGGAGATCTGCTCAAATGTTCTCAATTTTTCGATTTATTCAAATGCATGGTCGATGATACCAAAATGTGGTATCGGTAAATATGGTATCTCAAAACCACTATAAACGGAGAGGCAGAAAGGTTGATAAGGCATATCGATCTTAAACAAAAAAATTACTTAACTGCGTTTGGTATATTGGTTGACGCTTACAACAATCCCCAAAATTTAGAAGACACGACGAGCCAAAGTCATTAAAATAATTATACATTACAACAATTGAGTCTATGGATTCATTAAAGGCACTTGGCAGATAAAAAAAAAAATTTCTTAAGTGCTTCGAAGATTGGATAAACCGTTGGCACAAGTGTATAAAATCTTATGGGGATTACTTTGAAGGGGAAAAAATAGATATTCGAATAAATAAATAATTTTTGAAAAAACACAGAATTCGCGATACAGTTGTTAGATGGGTCTCGAGACCAGGTCAGCTTCCTGGATCAACGAATTCGAGTGCTGGAGACAGGAAAAAGAGGGCAACAGGCAAAACGGAAGCAAAAAGGACCCACATGCACCTCTGGCAGCGCTGAAAAGGTATCAAACTGTCTGTTTTGAAAAGGAATCATTTGCTTTACAAATGCGAGGACTTCCGCA